>JALIZH010029964.1:0-67411 GCA_030522465.1 Rhipicephalus appendiculatus
CAGAGCGCAACCTTACAAGTAGCTTGGGCTTGTTGGTACATAATGTGAGTAAAATAGTGTACACTTAGACAATGAGAGAGTAAGCATCATGACACAAGCACTATCAACTAATGTTTATTCGAAATAGTAGAGTAATATGTGAGGTGAGTGCACGTTTCACACAAGCATCGCTGCAAACAATCTGAAATTGGCACCTAAGGAATGTAAGTTGCTTTTCAGACAAACTAACAGAAGGCATGCTAACACACCCCGTGCCTAACCTCTCAGTCATTTCGGCTCCTATTAACTCAAGGTCTGCGCTGTCTTTCTTCTTCAGAATCACATCAACTTCACCAAGTTCAGGCTGACATCCCCACGTGCTATAGTGCATAGCTAGAAGACCCTAGTTTGCAACGGTCTTCTCTCATCTTGTGGAATGGCTAATGTAGAACATTTCACAACGTAGTGAGATCCAATACACAGCATGGTCAATACATCTAACAAACGTAGATCTATGCTTATTTGAGCATGTGACCAGCCACTCCGTCCCAGGCACACTACTATTGCAAAGGCTGAAACATTTTTGAGGGCACTATACAAAACAGGTACGTCAACGTCACCTGCAATCTCTTTCAGATTATGCACAACATCCTGCACATAAGGCGCTACAACAGTGCGCTCGGTAGTGCGGGCAGATAATTTGGGAAATAAACTTTCGACCCCTTCTACCTGTGGGTTACTCAGATAACCGGCTTCCAGCAAGTAACATGTTCTTAAGCATCAAGTAACATGTTCTTAAACACACAAATCTGAATGTCCTCTATACACTGTCATTTCTGAGAAAGCAGCATGGCAAAAATCAGTTTCTAGCTTCTTGCAAGAAAAACTAAATCTGCCGGAGGATAATAATCCTGTTCAAGTGAAAGATTCTACCCAGGTTTTGATTCCGTCTGCACTGAATTTATCTGAAATTTAATTGCATTTTCCGTTGATGGTGAGGATTGGCATTACTCTTTACTCCACAAGAGTCGCATAAAATGCATTGAAGAATCTATTGACAGGTGCAGTTCGACACCCTTCCAGAATGCCACTGGCATTCCAGTTGGCAGTTTTCAACTACTAGGTCAGTGGTTCTCAAATGGGAATCCGCAAAACCCATCCTTGAACACAAAAAGCGAACGCGCTTTTTGCAGGCACATGATGCCCCATGACAGCGGCTCCTTTTGACTTTTGGTATGTTTTACTCCATAGCATTATTTAATTGTGGCAGAGCCGATTTACCTCTCCTCTTGTTCGTGAGATGGTTTTAAAGCATTGGTTGCAGTTTTATACGGCATATGCATGCAAGCATGCGTTTTCCAGGCTTGCATAATGGAAGAGCAAACATGCTTGAATGTGGCTGCAGACCACACAAATTATTGACAAGCAGTTGAGATCAAATAGGTGCGGCGCTGTAGTTTGACCATTCTTCGCCAGAGAGAAAAAAAGGCACCTGTTCCACACTGCATGCTGTGATAATTTAGGACCCCTCTTTACTCTCACTGCAAGGGCTCCCTTATCTTTTACTAGCCCACAAAGTCACCAAAATTCATGGCTGAGAACCTCTGTACTAGGCTTTTATCTAAGGTTTATGTTCATTGAATGGAACGGTTCATTCCTTGAGGACCACGCTGGTGAACGTGCTTAGGAACGTCGTCCGAAAGAGATCCCAGGTTTGTAACGTGGATTCACGGTTCTCGAACCACGTCCTCGCGGCGTATTCTACGTAGAAGTAGGCGAGGCGCAGTTTTTCGTCGGAGTCCCAGTTGTTGAAAGCCGCGACTCGTTCATACGTCTCCAACCAGGTCTCGGGGTTCTCGCTTGGCGATCCATGGAAAGTCGGTGGCTCTCTCGGTGGCTGGATCCCGATCGTTGCAGGGGACGCAGCGGACGCCATCGTGCTTGTCGTCTTCGTCGCCGCGCCTTTTGGGTTGTCCGGTAGGAGTCTGTATTGTGGTGCCAGTCCTTGTAGTCTCCGGCTAGCTCGACTCTCCTGGATGGTGTCGGTTTCTTCTTGGCGACTTGCGCTGGGTTCACGGCTTGACGGGGGTGTTCAGTACATGAACGAGAAGCACCTCCACCAGATGTCACGTGGTTGTGACGTCGACGAAGGCAGCAGGCGACGTGTCCAAGATGAAACTGTTTATTAGGCCAAACTTGTGGCCGGTAAACGGAAAGTAAGATTACAGCAATACGCGCTGGCACTGATAGCAGCAAACAGAGCGTCGGCCGTCGATCAATTGACGAGCGGTGAAGCGCGTCGGCATTTATAAGTGTGGCATCGAATATTCCAGCCTTATCTCTGGTTGTCGCGCAAGCTCTGGAATAAGCTCGAGTGTTCGCGTTCTGAGCGCAATCTTAGCAAAAATGATCTACAACAATCGCGAAGCTTCTCGAACAAAGAAGCGCGGTTTGCGATGAGCGTTGCTCACAGTCTTTGTGGGCGAAATCCGAATACAGCAACTGTGAAAATTAGAAACGCGCGTGGCAATATGCGCTATTTTTGTCACCCAGCTGACAAAGTTATTGCACCTGACAAAGTTATTGCACCTAAAACAGGAAACAGTATGTAATAGCAAGTGCTTGTTATATTGTTCAAACCTACAGTGTTGCAACTTGCCTGCAGTACGCTGCAGGCAAGTTGCACCTTGACAGCTCTTGCAAACAGTTGCGAAGTTGAACACACTTCACCTTGTTGTTCCGGGTCACGGAGAATGTGGCCAGTTGGACCAGTGCGATGTGATGTGTACCCAAAAGAAATGTCTTCTGAATCGTGCTCACCATTTATACACTTGAACTCAAATAAAGAACCAAGGCTTTTACGCTTTATTACAGCCTCTACAATAGAAAACTCGCACTTTTTATATGTCGCATGTTTTGTGTTGCTTACAAGTTGCCCCACTGGTCACTTCAACCGATCCTGTCACTCGCTTGACATCTTTGAATGACAGGAGCTTGTTTTCTGATGGGCTCGGGAACTCAGTAACGTTGCTAATAAAGTTGCGCCCATGGCAGTGATTTTGTAAGCATGTTTACAGTCTCTCAGGCATCTGTGGTGTAGTTGTTGCTGCAGTCAAATTTGTTGTGCTCTTCGGTTGTGTTTGCATTTCCTCTTTAATAGTATGTGGCTCTGCTTCGTTTAGAGATTAGTCATTTTTTCCTAGATTTTTTACAGAAACCTCTAGACAACAAATTTGAAACATAGCTCACTTATAGGTGATGTGCGTTGCTTTTGGAATGAAACTTAAAACACAGAGCGAAAGTTTTGTTCCTGAAATGGTGGAAAAAAGTACATTCTAAATTTTGCTGATGCTATATGATACCAATACGTGCTCGAGTAAAGAGAAGTGCGTGAAAGCATGCCTGAGATATGCCTTGCTAATGGCTGCAGCTGACTGCACTTTCATTTGGGACAGCCACTCAAAGGTGAGCCAAAATAACTCGATATGATCTGATTTCTCTTGTTACTGTCTCTTATTAAAATGCCTTCTTCACCTGCTTTTTATCATATATTTTTCACACTTCCTCGATGAAAGTAAGATGCTCAGATGTAATGAAACGAGTGAAAACGTTTTTTTTTCTATCAAGCCGTCCAGCTAACTACTTTTCACTGTGCAGTTCCATTTTCTATAAAGCACTTAAAGACTTTTCCACGGAAATATACATAATGCACGTTCTCATTATGTGAAGCAATGTGAAGCAAAAGGGCATCTGAGCTTCTCCGGGTTTTTAATCTTTGTAGTGCGTGTTTGCAAGCTGCAGTAGTTTTGAAGTCTTAAATATGTGCTCTAGATCACATTTTTACTGTTTAAGTAATTTTTGTTCATTACCCAACTTTTATCGCTGCATTGGTTCCAGTCGTATTGTTGTGTTGTACAGGAAAGGGGTGCGATGTTTGCTTTTTTCTCTGAAGGTTAATTTCTGGAGAGCCCTTTGCTTTATTGTTAGTCAATGAAGCCTCATTTTTGTTGTAATTGTGAACTACATAAATTAAAAGAGCTAACATTAGTGATAAAATTTATTGAAACAAAAATACTCAGTTTCATAAGATCTTACAGCCAAGGACGTCTATGTACTGTATCATCTTTTGTGCAAATGCGAGACAACGGAGTACCAAGGATGAATGCAAAAGAGATCAGCTTCAGTTTTCTCCTATTCTGAGGTGTCAGTTTTATTTTGAAAGGTTACGCATTAGTGCTTCAGATTTGAAAAACGATTTTGTATACTTTCTTAAGATATGAGGGAAACGAGGGCTTGCATGCATGAAGCAGCATTGTCTTCATTAGCACACTGCAAAACATTCCTAGGAGCCTGACTGCTACTGTGTAACGGTAGCGTTGAGGCCTTCATTTTATATGAAGGTCTCAACTAGGGCTAGCATGGCATTACATTTTTGGTTTTAGTTTGACATTCATTCGTTCTGTGCTTTCCTTTTTGTATTTTGGTCACATTCTAATGAGTCATTTGGTCTCAGAAGTACTTCCAAGGTACTAAAGGATAAAAACTGCATTCTGACGTACGCCCGCGCGGCGGTTAGATGGTTGACATATGTGAATGTTGTATATATCTGTGTCTAGAGGCACGAATGCAGAGATTATGTTGCACAGTGATGGAGCATGTAATTGTTCAGAGCAAGAAGAGGGACATAGAAATATTGTGTTCATGTAGACAAAGTAATGCGATAAATAGATTTAATGCCTAGAAATGAAAAGCGTTCAGTACTGTGACATCTATTCAGTGAATAGTACTAAAAGTGTGAAATTACAGAGGAGGAAAATATCTTTTGTGACTGCTTCTACTGATCTTGACCTAAAATAAACTTCTGTGCTAACATTAAATTTCCTCTTCATATGTTACCCCACTGTGCATGCTGATGGCTGTTGGAATTTCAAAGGGTAAATATTGGAAAATCTGCAGGCGTGCGAAGCTAGGTTAATGGCACCCACATGACCTCTTGGATTTTGAAACTGTATATGAATTCCTTGATGTGGTATTTCTTTTGTTTATTTTAACTTTATTCAACCGTTCTAGTGGGTCAAGCCGAAAACATTGAAGCTACATGGCAATTGGCTCTGTATGAATCACAGATGAGGAGGACCTACAAGTTGCTTATAAATAAAAATCCTTGTGGTGTCTTGAAAGCAGCGCGCATGTCATCCGATGGACAAACTGTCTTGATCAGAAAATTAACCGGGGAGGTTTTCTCCAAGACGGTGTAAGCCCCTCATACCTTGGAACAAGTTCGAGGAGAGTCCCGGAGTTTGGTATGGGACAGATAGCCATGCAAGAGACCCTGGGGCATAACTAGGATCTGGAATCGAGGTGCTGCGGTTTTCTTTCTGGTGTTGCTGCTCTTGCGATGTAAACGTGCGGGCGAGCTGGTGACACTCCTCGGCTTGTCGAGCAGCTTCGGAGACAGGTGGACACTCGGAAGCATCAGGACGGTACGGAAGCAGGGTGTCGATAGTATGGGAAGACTCGCGTCCGTAGAGGAGAAAGAAAGTAGAAAATCCCGTAGTTGTTTGTATCGCGGTGTTGTATGGGAATGGTACATAGGGGAGAACACGGTCCCAGTGGCTAGGGTCCGATGCCACGTACATCGAGAGCATATCACTCAGCGTGTGGTTAAACCGTTCCGTGAGCCCGTTAGCCTGCGGGTGGTATGATGTGGTTTTCTGATGAATGTCGTTGCACTCCGAAAGCAAAGCTTGGACGACGTCGGAGAGAAAAGTGCGGCCGCTCACTGATGAGGTCTCGAGGTGCGCCATGTCGAAGGATAAAGCGATGTAAATGAAAGAGGCGACATCCCGAGCTGTTGCGCTCGGCAAAGCGGTCGTTTCGGCGTAGCGTGTCAGGTGGTCGACAGCAACTATAATCCAACGATTGCCATCTGGTGTCATTGGAAGGAGACCGTAAGCGGCTGCAGTGCGCCAGTGGCACGTAAAGGTGTTGATTTGCCTCGCTGGCACTCAGGACAGCACTGCAGGAATTTCCGCAAGAAATTGCACATGCCACGCCAGTAATAGCGATGGCGATGGCGTTCGTATGTCTTAAACACCCCGGCGTGGCCACATTGCGGATCGTCATGAAAAGAGGCGCATACTTGCGATCGCAAGCTGCGTGGAATGACCAGTAGCCACCGGCGGCCATCGGCAGCGTAGTTGCGGCCATGAAGCAGTTGATCGCGGAGGGTGAAATGAAAAGCTTGACGTCGGAGGGACCCAGGTACAGGAAGGGCGGATGTACCTGATACACTGTAAAAAAAGTATATTAAATAACATAAAATTTACAGGTATTTTCTGTTTTACCTACATGAAATTTCTTGGATTCGGCAAAAATGGATACTCTGTTTTTGAAATGATGTAATTTGTCAGTTCAAACCTGTAAACAAATAGTTTCTGTAAATATCAGAGCCACTTCGTAATAAAGACCATACGTTGTTAGATTTTACCTGTTCTTTCACAGAAAAGTTGTGTTAGAGCTCTCAAGACCTTGAGCATCACACCAATTCGCCTAAACGTTTGCTATCGTGCTTCATCCGCTGCAAAAGTGCGACGCGTGGTAAAATAAAAAGCCTTCTCTAGAGCAAAGCGTGAAGCCGACATTGCCCATCTTGCAAATTAGTAAAATTCAGACTTCGAGAAAAATTAATGCCAAACTCGACAAATACCAGATGCACGTCGGCGGTCGTGTGATGTGCTTTCTGTTGAGAGGTTCTACATGATAACGAACGCTGAGAAGGAAATGAAAAGTGTTGCGCCAATGCCGCACTGCACTCAATTTGCAGGGAATGCCGCAAAGCATTGCGGATTCTGGACGCCATTGAGATCAAAACGTGCACTACTTTATTATTTGAACTTGGTACTAGGAAGAGAAAATTTCTATAGAATAATGGAAAAAATGTGTGCAAATACAAAAAGACTGTTTTCTGGGAAGGAATTAGAAGCGAAAAATCTCTGTAGAAAAGTAATAACAGAGAATGTAGACAAAACTACAGAAAACTACTAATACAGAAAACAGACAAGAACAGAACTGTTATGTCACGCATTCACCATGCATTTTCTGTTTTTCTCACACGATTTTTTTTACGGTGTAGATGATCAAGAATAGATGCGATCCACGGGTCACGACGTTGTTCGGTGGCTATCTAGTCGAGATCAAGAGATGACAAGGCGTGGACCTAAGTGGTTCCGCACGGCGGGTCTGGAGGTAAAGGGGAGCGGCGTCAGCGTCAGAGTGCTTGCGTCCGCAGCGGTATACGACGCGAATGTCGTACTCCTGGATGCGAAGTGCCCATCGCGCTCTGCGGCCAGAAGGGTCTTTCAAAGTGGCGAGCCAGCAAAGCGCGTGGTGATCAGTTACGAGATCGAACGGGCGGCCGTATAAGTATGGCGTTAACTTTCCGAGCGCCCACACCAGAGCCAAACACGCTTTTTCAGTCAGGCTGTAATAGTTTCGGCTTTCGTCAGCGTTCGACTTGCGTGGGCTACGACGTATTCTGAGTAGCCGGGCTTTCGCTGAGCGAGGACAGCGCCAAGCCCAACGCCGCTCGCGTCTGTGTGTACTTCGGTAGGAGCCGTCGGATCGAAGTGGCGAAGGATCGGTGGGGAGGTGAGCAGGTGGTGCAGTTTAGCGAAGGTGACGTCGCATGCAGGGGGACCAGGAGAAGAGGTCCGCGTCGCCGCGAAGAAGCTGGGTTAACGGTGACATGATGGATGCGATATTGCGAACAAAGCGCCGAAAATACGAACACAGTCCTACAAAACTTCGAAGTACCTTCATGGTCATCGGCTTCGGAAATTCCGCGACTGCACGAAGTTTGGCAGGGTCAGGTAATACGCTGTTTCTACATGATGTGGCCTTAGATGACGAGATCGAAGCGGCATTTTTTTAGGTTAAGCTGAAGGCCAGTGTTTCTCAGACAAGTCAAAACGTGCCTGAGGCGAAGCAGGTGCGTAGGAAAACCATGCGAAAAAACCACGACATCGTCGAGGTAATAGATCACATAGACCACTTTAGGCCACGTAGCGTATGATCTATAAGTCTTTAAATCGTGGCAGGCGCGTTACAAAGCCCCAAGGGCATGACGTTAAACTCGTATAGTCCATCAGGTGTAATAAATGCAGTTTTCTGGCGATCGCTTCAGCCATTGGGACTTGCCAGTAGCCAGACCGCAAGTCCAGCGACGAGAATAATTCTACTCCGTGATGGGTGTCAATGGCGTCATCATTGCGCGGCAAAGGATAGATGTCATTGCACGTTATCTTATTCAAACGACGGTAGTCTACGCAAAACCGGATAGATCCGTCTTTCTTACACACTAGGACGACAGGAGATGCCCAGGGACTGTGAGATGGTAGAATTATGCCTCTACGAAGCATGCCTTCGACTTGGTCGTTAATGACGCGGCGTTCTTCAGCGGAAACACGGTATGGTCTGGTGTAGCGCAGCGGCTGGTGTAGACCGGTGTCAACGTAATGTTGCACTTGCGACGCGCGGCCCAGTTGAGGTTGCGACACATCGAAAGAATTCCGAAACTCGTGCAGAAGATCGAGTAGGTCGGCGTGTTCGGCAGGGGTGAGGGTATCGGCGATGGCGCTGGAAAAAATATCCCTGGACGACTCCCCGAGTGCCGACAGGGCAATTGGTTGGTCGCAATTGTCATCCGGGATGTCAACCAGAGACGAAGAGTCGAGATGTTCCACGCGGCCAAGACATTCCCCAGCAAGCAATGTGACAGGTGCGGAGAGCGGATTGAAGAGATATTGATGCTGCTGGCGGTGACGTAAAGCGTTGGGGAAGGTGGCGGCAGAGATCTACGACTCGAGGAGACATCGGACGGCGTGAAAAAACTGTAGCATCAGTGTGGGATTCACAGAAAACGGGAACGAGTGCGAAAGCGCCAGGCGGAATGTCGGTATCCTCCCGAACGAGCAACTTAGGCGGCTGATGAAGAGCGTCAAGTAATGGGGCGTTGCACAATGGTGAAAACTCAACTTCAGCGCTTCCGCAGTCGATCACGGCATTATTGCGGGATAGGAAGTCCCACCCGAGGATGACGTCATGCGAACAGGCAGAAAGGACAATAAACTCAACGATGTACAGATTGCCTTCAATGAACAGTCTTGCGGTGCAGGCCGCGAGAGGCGTCACTTGCTGCACGCTTGCGGTGTGGAGCTACATTCCCGAAAGGGGCGTCGTTACCTTTCGTATTGAACGACAGAGATTAGCGGCTATGACAGAGACGGCTGCGCCGGTGTCCACAAGTGCAAAATTACGAACACCTTCAACAGTTATTGCAACTACGTTAGCCGGAGAGGAGTGAGGGCTTGCACAGTTCGAAGATGGGACAGTTCTTGCCTCTTGAACTGCGGCGGTTAGTTTTCAAGGTCGGATGGTCCGGGCCGGTGACGCATGGGGAGGGCGATTGCCTACGAGGGGATGGTGAGCGCTGTGGCTGGAAGTCAGGGTGGTGAGTAGGGGCATAGCGCTGTGATGGGCCAGGAACGTATTGGGGGGAAGAGCTGGCCGCCGGATTGTGACGACCGGGCAGAGTCGCCAAATGTTTGGGGGCGACGGCGGCAATAGCGGGCGACGTGTCCGGAAGTGCAGCAGGCGTAGCAAATCGGTCTGTTATCTGGCGTCCTCCAAGGATTGGCAATGGTCGGTGCTGCCCAAGATCCAGTATAAACACGTGGTTGCGTGGGTTATGAGTGCGTGGTGTAAGGTGGTTGCAGAAGCCTACGCACAGCGTCCGCATACGTGAGGGGCGCGGCCACAGGCTGTACGGCTTGCGGATAGGCGACAGGAGCGGCCACAGGCTGCGCTGCATGCGAGTAGTGAACAGGGCCGGATGTAGGCGGCTCGTGGTGCGCAAAAGGAACAGCGTGAGCAACCTCCTCCGAAATAACAGTGCAGAGCGGGGCGGGCAGACGGGTGGTGGGCTCGTGGTTAAACAAAAGGCATTAAGGAACGTTGGCGGGCAACTTCCTCAAGGACAAAGTCGCGGACCTGCTGAAGCAACGTCGAATGGTTAGGCATGGTGTTGAGACTGCACAGCGACTCGCCACCCCGGGGAGGCTGCCGAGTCAAGGCGCGTTACTTCTTCAAATCGTCGTAGCTCTGACACAAGCTGACGACTTCTGAAACTGTGCGCGGCTTCCTGGCCAAGAGCATTTGGAATGCGCCGTCGTCAATGCCTTTAAGGATTTGCTTGATCTTGTCAGCTTCGGGCATGGTGTCATTCACACGTCTACAAAGGTCGACGACGTCCTCCGTGTAGGTTGTGAAGCTTTCCCCTGTCTGCTGTGAGCGAACGCGCAAGCGCTGCTGTGTCGTCGACCGAACACTTCTGAGGAGGACGTCTTGAAGACGGATCATGTGGGGATGTCTTGTTTGTGGTTGTTGTACCACAATTCGGCGAAGCCAGTTAGGTAAAAGATGACGTGGCCTAGCTTGTCGGGGTGATCCCACCTATTAAGCGCGCTCACCAGTTCGTAGTGGTCAAGCCAGTCTTCCACGTCGGTCTCGTCTGCACGCTGAAGACCTTTGGATCCCGTAGCCGAGGAATCCCGGTGCAGGTGACGAACCGGGGCGAAGGCGCCGGTGTGTTTGCGTGCTCAGTCAAGATGGGCGGAAGCGCCCGGCTTCGCAACTCCAGGGTGTAGCGACGGGAATGTACAGCACCCTCCACCAAATGTGAAGATGTTTATTGGTTGTTCAAGGACGTTATGGTTTTTAGCGACGAGGTAGCGCGAAGAACCGTCCAGAGACACAGCAGCGATCCGCAACACGAGCCGAGCGAGCCGATCGTTGGCGATGCTGCTGGATGGAGGCGCATCTTCTTCTTCACACCTGTTATTTTTGTGGTAGTTCGCGCATTTCCTACCCGGTCAGCCATCCTCATGATACTGTGGAGTTCGTCAACGTCTATATCTAACAGGACCAAACGTCTATATCTAACAGGAAGCAAATAGTGCCAGTTCTAACATATGGGGCCAAAATATGAAGAATAACGAACTAACTAGAGCAAACGTTGAGGACCACGCAGCGAGAAATGGAACGTAAAATGATAGGACTAACATTAGGAGATCGGAGGATGGTAGAATGGGTAAGAGAACACACAGTTGTTGCCGATATCCTAGCTGACATCAAGCGAAAAAAATGGACCTGGGCTGGTCACATAATGCTTATAACAGAAAACTGGTGGGCAGTAAGAGCAACAAAATAGTTACCAAGGGACGGAAAACGCGGTCAAGGAAGCCAGAAAGTTAGATGGAGTAATGAAATTAGGAAGTTCGAAAGGATAAAATGGAATCAGCTCGCACAGGATACGGTAAGCTGGAGATCATTTGGAGAGGCCTTCGTCTTGCGGTGGACTAAAATAGGCTGAGAATGATGATAATGACGATGATTATGATGACTACCAACGCAACGCCTGTGTTTAGAGTAAATATCTCTTATTATGCATTGACCTCTTTACATATTGTAATGCTGTTCACTGCTTTGGCTTCATTTAGTTAATGATAAGCGTCTGATATTTTTTATCGTTTCGGTGACCCTCTCATCCGAATGGGTTCAATGCCAAATAAGAGTCATCTTAGCTAACTCCGACACCAGGCCCGTAGCCAGGGGGGTGCCTAGGGGCGCCCCCCCCCCCCGAAATTCGGATTTAGGGGGGTGTTTTACGGAGAAAAAATAATAAAAATAGGGGGTTCTCAAGGTTTTCAACAGGTGCCCCCCCTCCCGAAAAAAATTTCTGGCTACGGGCCTGTCCCACACCATTTCCGAATGAACTTTAACGCGATAGCGTTAAAAAGCTCGATTCGCAGGAATTTAGGTGTCGGCGTCGTTGGTTGTCACCGAAAACTCAACATTTCATCTGCGACCGGAAAATCGAGAAAGATGCAAATAAAGTAAACTATGAAAATATTTGGTTCGAGTGAGAAGCGAAACCACGCTACTTGCGTGGCAAGCAGGCGTTGTACCACATAGCCGCCCTACTGCTTGAAACTGCTGCTGAAAAAAATCTGTATGAATGTCATGTAATCGAATGAAATAAAATAAATTAAAATATTCAGTTCGAGTGAGAATTAAAGCTAGGCCGTCTGCATGGCAAGCAGGTTGCCTGCTGCGCCATCGCTCAAAACTGCCATGCCATTGCTCAAAACCGCTTCGGAAAAAAAACACTATATAAATGTTATGTAGTGGAAGGAGTTAGCTTAACGCATGGAATATTGCATGGCAGAAGCGTACAATTGTGCCAGGTGCCAAAAAATGTGAATTGCAATGACTAGGTGTTTGAAAGGCCCACTCATTACAAAGCGTTCAAACTTCAGGCACAATTTATCATCATCAGCTGTAACAGCATCAAGAGAGTCAGCAGCTGCGTAGGTTCCCGTGTTGCCTTACAGACGCGTGGTGGACCCTTCCCTGATTCACAACTGGAAAAATTATGGCGTGATGGGTGTTGTGTCGTGCGACCCCTAGCGTTACACCAATACACCAGTGTGTTCTGTTACCTGTCAATGCCGCAGGATGGAGCCATGTCTCCGCCGATGTCTGTTTTTGAGTTTGGTAGCCAACACGGCGTGGCCCCGTACAGCGCTTGTCGAAAGTTCGCAGGCCAGGCTTCCATTGAAATACATGGAATAGTGGCCTGCGAACTTTTGACCCCCTCCGTGAGTCATGTGACCCGCGTAACGGCGCCAATCGGCCATTTTTCCCTCCTTAAAACACGATGCCCTAAACGCTCTGGACACTCTTCAGTCTCTCCTGAAAGCTGCGTCTCGTATCGTTTCTCCTCGCTTTCTGCCGTCGCTAGGCCTCTCCGCAGGCCAGCAGGGGCTACGACGCGCTCATGGCAATACAACAGTGGGAACTTAACAATTGTACTTGCAGTAGGCATTCTAAGATAGCTTGGAGCGGTAATGTTACGCGCACAGCTGTTCGTTTCGTTACGCCACGACTGAGGCACGCACCGAGAACAGAAGCTAGGCTAGCAGTTGAGAAGGCGATGCGCATGGGTCCCGATTACGCTATCGAGCTCTACTAATGACTGCGAAGCTCAAGCGTCCTCCAAGTTTTTTTTATGCTTCTACCGTATAGGCGAGGGCGCCTTTTTCTTAATGGATAATAGGCCAAGCAGACTTTGATCATCTTGAATCAGTGAAACATCATGGCCTATTATGTGTTTGTTTTCTAACTCTTCCCCTCTGTTAACCCTCGAGTAATAACAGGGGAATAAATCAAGAAATACCGTTTCGTTTTCTGTGGGTACAAAGTGCAGTAGCATCTGTGCACTGTGTACTTGTCCACTATGAACCTCAAGCCATGAAAGTTGGATTACTCCACAATTATGCCAATATACCCTACTGAATACGGAAAACATACGGATTCCGCATATTTTCCGTAGAAAATGTATGGATTTTGTACGGACATATACGGATGCTAATGGAAATTGTAAGGAACATACGGAAGTATCATATGATACATAAGGAATTCCGTATGGGCGTGCGGATGTAGCCTTAAGGAACATGCGGATGCCGTAACTGTTATACGGATAGACTCATACGGCGATACGGAATATACGGAAAGTATGATACGGAACATGCGGAAACCGCATGGGATACGGAAAGAACAAACGGAATCCGTATGTGCTATGCGGAAAGATCCACGTGGCAATAAGTATACGGAAAGCATGGTGTTCTACCTGTACCCATGACCATAGGTTCTCTTGTCACCTAAGAGGGAGGGGCCTCCCTCCCCCTTAGGTATAAAGGAGTATAGCCTCCTCTATACTTTCTGTGCCCGTAAAATGCTCCCTCGGCGACCGTCATCTTTCCCTCTCACCCACCATGGTATTACGCTACATTCCACCTACGTTGGGCTTACGTTGCCACCTACGTTGGGCTTGTCTTTCGTGGCTTGAGGTGCTCCTGCCAGTGTATCGCACGCTGCCGCGTCTAAGCAATTGCAAGAACGTATGCTTGGGCATGTTGGTTATTCATCTTTCACTTCTTTAGCGCACTGAGGGACAAGGACGAAAAGCGACGCGAACACAGCGCTTGTGTTCGCGTCGCTTTTCGTCCTTGTCCCTCAGTGCGCTAAAGAAGTGAAAGAAGAAAAATAAGCAATTGCGCTTGCGACGTTTCCTTGCTGCTGCGATTCTTTACTGATATACCCGTAAGCGTTTGTAGCCATCCTGGCCGGATACCTGGAACGCCAGTGCTGAAGCGGCTGCCCTGCCCTTCGCAACCAGCTAGGCGTTGGATGTCCTGTGGTTGTGCGGCAGTGAATAGGCGCCCGTCAGCTAGCTGTTGCCTACATTGCAACCAAATGGTGACAGGTGTGTGTGTGTGTGCCTGCAGGAAAGGTTTATAATCTGCAGGATCTCGTAACACCTTGGGGAACCCGAAGGTGCATGACGCGACCTGTGACAACTCTAGTTACATCGGAGAACCACCTATTTTTGTGTCACCATGGACTTTGCTTGCTCCACCACGTTTCCCGCTTGCTTGGCATTACAGCTTCAAAGGTTTACCCGCCAGTGAGAATGCCATGCCTTCATTGCAGTTAAGGATGGCGGGTCAATGCGATTACCTCGCAACGGCAACCTGTGTGAGAGATTCTGCTGTTTCTACATCCTCATAACATTGAGCATGGTCAGTGGTGGCAGACGTCAAGTAGTGCGTGTGTGGTGGTGCGTGCTAGTACAGTGGTGTCGTGTCGTCTCGCATACAGTGCACATTGTTTGTACTTATTCTGCATACGTAGGTACACGTGCAGAATAAAGGTTCAGTTTTATTGCCAGTGTGAATGTCAGGCCTTCATTGTAGATAAGGGTGGCAGATTAATGCCATTCCGTTTGCAGTGCCGCGTGAGATCTGCTGCTGTTTCTACATTCTCGTCATATCTGGCATGGTCAATGGCGGCAGACGTGAACAAGTGTGTGTGTGGTGATGTGTGCCAGGGTGTCGTCTTGTCTTACAGTGCGCATTGTTTGTGGTTATTCTGCGTGGTGAATGCGAGGGTGTTGTCAGCTGACAGTGCACATCGTTTAGGCTTATTCTGCGCATACATGTGGAGAATAAATATTACTCAGTTTACTTTGATCTCTCGATTAAGCTGTCCTCCAACAAGTTCTGACTTAATGGAAGACCTTGTCTGCATTGTATGGACTCGCTAAACTAAAATCACACAACAATTAACCCTTGTACGAGTCAGTTTTACCTTACAGAAGATAGATTTTAGTATCCCGAAATGGACAGTACAAAATCATATGGCATCTGATGCGGAAAAGGTATATATGTAAGCCGTATCATGCGGTTTCTGCACGACCACAAATCTGCACTACCAGCAGTATCATACGGCATCCATAATACCATATTTCTGTGTAAATGGAAGCCGTATATACGGAGGATACGGATCCGTATAATCCATATATATGGATTATGCGGATCCGTACCATGCGGATCCGTAATACCATAATTCCGTATGTACGGATCCGTATCTTCTATACACACGAATTTTTTCACTAGGGTACCAACTCAAGAACGGCATATACCGAGGTGCTCTTTCACTGTCACCAGTCGTTTCTCTATTCCTTTTTTGCCAAACTGCACTGAGTACAGCTGTAGCGTGCAGAGCTGTTGCCAGGCTTTGTGTATGCCCATGTTGTTTTGGACGTTTCTATTGATTTTCCATTTTTCTTCACACTCATGTGAACTCCGCAATTGACGTCTTATATTACTGGTGGTATGAATGACTGAGGCATAGCTGCTATGTTTTCGCGATTGTCTGGGTAGCATATTCAGACGTGAACGTAGCCATGATTCCTGGAGCTTTATCAAAGCAAAATGTACACCTTTACCCAAAACGCACAGTGATAACAATGAAAGTACTGTTAGACATTTCTACACTTCTTCTAGCAAAAGGTCTCACTGACACACTGGGACAAAACCATCCTTTCTTAGCTAGTGATGATAAGCTATTCGAAGACTGTGGCAAGCACGAAAATCTGCGCGACCTTCTTGGTGCGTTTGGTGATGCTTTGATATTGTCACGTGGGTGTGACGTCGACGAAGGCAGCAGGCGACGTGTCCGAGATGAAACTGTTTATTAGGCCGAACTTGTGGCCGGTAAACGGAGAGTAGGATTACAGCAATACACGCTGGCGCTGATAGCGGCGAACAGAGCGTCGGCCGTCGATCAACTGACAAACGCTGAATCGCGTTGGAATTTATACGCGTGTCATAGAATATTCCAGTCTTATCACTGGCTGTCGTCCAAGCTCTGGAATAAGCTCGAGTGTTCGCGTCTTGCGCGCAATCTTAACAAAACGATCTACAATGATCGCGAAGCTTCTAGAACAATGAGGCGCGGTTTGCGCTGATCATTTCTGACAGCCTTTGAGGGCGAAAACCGAATAGAGCAAAGTGAAAATAAGAAACGCGCGTGGCAATATACCTGTGCCGATCCGTGAACAGTGCGCGAAGAATGATACCAGAAAGCGTCCTGGTAGAGACGAAACAAGCTGTTCTTTGAACGTTGAAAATAACATCATCCATAACGATGCTTCGTTACAGAATCTTTACTCCAGGGGGTCCCGGACACGCAGCTCACGGGCCGCCTATTGCCCGCCTCACACGCTAGCGTCATCGTCCCATATATATTTATTTTCTACATAAGTACGTTCACGACCTACACAGATGTTACTAGTCTCAAGCATTGCGACCAGTCTCGCCCATGGGTTCAGCGCCCCATATGGTCACCACATGTTAAAACATAACTGTGCAGCAAAAACTCTGTATTTCAGAACTCTCACTTCGGAGCATATATTTCAGATCTCTCAAAACATTCATTTCTCTCATACTTCACTACTCTCAGAGAACTTTCAGAACTCTGTGTTCAGAACTCATAAACACTTTATATTAGTAATTCTCAAGATCAGTATCGATATGGTACTCGAAACCTTATTTACATACCCTTGAGAAATGACCCATATTTAAGCTATGGAAAAGGCCTTCTTTAAATGGCAACGTTAGCTGGCGTCGTGTTCAAACAAACACCCCCCCCCTTTCCCACCGGTCTAACCGTCATTATTGTCATTGTCTCGGCCCTTGCGGGAAAATTTCCTGACTGCGGCCCGGTAACTTAGGTGATCTTGAGACCCATGCTTTGTAAAATCCCTCGGAGAAGTGAATGTCATCAATATATGGATGCTTATAGGTCGATGCATAACGTTTCCCTTCAAATCCAAATCATTGAAGACAAGGTCCGTGCCCATGTGTGTAGGCCCAGCTTTGCTAACCGTTGAAGCGCAATCAAGCAGCACAAATAAAGGGAACGTGTGTCGAGCAAAGCTACTAAGTGTTCAGCAACCAACTGTGCAAGTGTCATTTTATAGTACCCACGCGAAGAGCTCCTTTGGTTATTTGTTAGGACTCAGCCCAAGGAGCACGTAGAATCGTGCCAGAATCTTTAGCGTAACACACTCTGATGGCGAAACAGTAGATGTTTCCTTTGATCATGCTATCTGTACGGCTTCACTTCTTCCTCTGGCATCGAAAAAAATATGTTCACATCGCCATTTGAGCGTCTGTCTTGTGTGCCTTTCATTTATATCCCCGCTTCTTAGCGCTCGTTTGTTTAGGACCAGTTTAGAGCTGGGTAAAATTAACGTTGACTAATAAATCACCTAGATTTAGCATTGCGATATCTGTGCACAGAGCCCAAGAAACGAGAACCAACAGCCTTTTAGTCTTCCTTGAATCGAACAAGTTGCTAGATCTGTATCGCTATGACACACAAGTCCAATCGATAACATATTATCTGGAACTCCTTCAGACACGCGGTGCGGAACTTTTAACAGCGAAGCTCTTTAACCAGACCGTTAGTCCGGGCAGAGCGAACAGAAAACATTATCATCATGAACCGGCACGCGCTCTCTTGTTCTCGTCTTCGTCGTCGTCGTCGTCGTCGTCGTCGTCTTCTGAATCATCTACTCTACTTCCAGAACACGTGCGCCGATTTCTACGGCGCGGGATGGAATAATTGTGACAGGTGCCATAACGAGTACAGAGAGACAGTGAGAGAGAAATAAAGATACAGAAAGGGAGTAATTCTCGGGCAAGAAATTCACGGCGAGGCAATATTCGAAGCCGCGTACCCACGATTCGTTGCCGAGCGTCTTAACCACTCGGCTATCCAGGCATGCTACCAGCGCCTAGCATAGCCTTGTATAGTATAGTATAGCAAGGGAGTCTGAGGAGGACAGATTTGAGGTGAGGAGGAGGGGAAATAAGGAAGGGAGAACGAGAACACAGAAAGAGCGAGAAGAAAGAAAGAAAACGGTGAGTCAAAGAGACTGAGTGACTGAAAGAAATAGAAAGGAAGAGGAGGAGAAATATATAAAGAAACAAAGAAAATAAAAAAGATAAACAGAAAGACAGTGAAAGAAAGAGAAAGAACGAAGTTCATACAACGAAACAGCTGCGAAAACTGTAGAAAAAGAGTGAACTCATAGCCATACATAGCATAAAACAGCGAGGAATGAGAAACAGAGAGGGGAGGGGAGAAAGTAAAAGCCTAGCCCAGCTAGGAATAGTGCTAGTGTCCACCTGCTCTACAGTGGCCATGCTTTTGCACGACTTTGCATTCTGAATTTGTTTAAGTGTTCCTAGTATTGGAGAGACATGCAATACAAAATGGTGGTATGTAGTATTCGTCAACTTCTGGAAGCGCCGATGTCTCTCTATACCTGAAAAGTTTAGCTAAGTGAACACTACTTATCGAACGGCCTATTTATCTTAGGTGTTGTTGACATTTCACTCAGGCCATTTACCTAGAAATCTAGGCTAGAACTACACGCTGTGATTGTTTTTACATTTTTATAGTGTAAATCAATACCTTTCTCTCGTATTCAGCCTAGTAACTTTTATTTTATCAATTAAAGGACAAGCAGACAAGATTTACGTCGGACAACCTCAGACAATGTTCAGTGATAAGTTCAATTTTTGAGAGAACAAATGACGATAGCGACAAGCTAACTCTTTTTAAGAGCAACTCTGCTACCTTTTTCCGAGTAAACAAAAGCCTTAAAGCAGTTGCTGGCTATTACTCTGCATGGGCAGCACGTGCTAAGAAATTGGCAGTCAGTGTTCGAGGCGTTTTACATTTTTAAAGCAACATTGCCATCGTCAATTTTGTAACCTCAGGCTAAACATGTACAAGAAATTCAGGTACTCCATATTCAATTCAGCTTATATTTTCTCACACTAAATGCGGTAGTGCGAGAAGAGCCATAGAAAGAGCCTATGTAGTCGATATGATGACTTCCAGTCATCGCTGTGAGAGATACGAGGCCTCATGTTGTTGTTTTGCACAAAAAGCGCGAGAGACGCATTACGCTGCGCATCATTTAGGGACCGGTTTCGACACAGGCATCTTCTGACCATAGTTTGTATACAATGGATAATGTACGGATTCCAATAATTGTCTCTCCATTACCATAATCATATTCTTGTGCTGGATCTCATCAGTGTTTTTGAACACTGATGTCCCACAAACCGCAGCCCAAGAGGGAAGGACAGTTGCTGCTCAATGTCATATCCAATACTGAGCGAAAGAGTCATTCTCATTGCTTGCAACGTCGTTCAGTGAAGTAACTTTTGCAGGACACTCACAGCATGGTCTTACGTGTATTCGCCTTGGCGAATTATAGGCGAATATTTTGAAGCAAATCCGTGCTCTAAAACAAGGTATCGTGTTTTCAAGAGTTATTCAGGGTCAGCTATCCAACTTGAAGTGGTGTTACTTTGAAGCGAAAATCTCCTTCTGACCACTCACTTGACCATAGCTACCTCGAGAAATGAATAAATTTCGTTCATATTGTTATATGGCTTTTCATATTTTTGTGTGGCTCTTGGTGTTGTATACCTTGCGAAAAGCCAAAACTTCAAACGCAGTTAATGTAGCCTCAACACAAAACTGCGTTCAGAAGTTTCATTAGGCAGTATCATAATCGTCGGCGAATTTTTCACGGGTAGTGAAGTACAACTAGAGTACTCTGGATCATATTTGCACTTGCGCTTCTGTTTCCTTTTTCATGTAACTGCCCGTTGCACGTGTCACCACTGCCTTGCACGTGCCGCGCCGGCATGTCGAACATTGCCAATCATATAAAATTTCGCTGATAAGGTAGAGCGCGGGATTAGTAGAGTTTATCTGAAACTAACGAGGATACCAACAAGGCTGGAATCTTCGATATCACAAGTATAAATGCCAACGCGCCTTAAGGCTAGTCAGATTATTCGGGCAACGACGACTGTGTGCGCCAATATTGTTGCACTTTGAGTCTCATTCTTTTTCTGGGCACATGTTTGCCCACTAAGAATTTCATCATTACCGTCTGTGATTGCTCCCTTCACTGTCACAACCACGGGAATATATACCATTTTTGCATAGTGGAGGACGTACTACTCAAAATTGTTCGCGTTTTATTCGACACGAATGACACCGCCAATTACTGCCTTATATTAAAACACATCGAGCAAACTAAGTGCTTTCCAAGTTTTCAGCCGTCATCGAAGAGACAGTTTATAGCTCACTCATAGAACAGTTAATACTACCCTAAATTGTCAACACTTTTTCCAAATAGAAAATCGCGAATGCCCAGGCAAGACAATGTTAATGCACAGGACGTTTGCTTTAAAGGTAGCTTTCAACGTAGACTAACGCAGCGAACCGCAAGCCAAGAGGTTGAACATACCAGACAGTGGGCAACGCAACATTAAGCTTACTGAAATACTGACGCCAAAGGAAAGATATGGTCAGAACTACAACTAAGAAATATGTTAAACCCTGAAAGAAAAGATGCTAAAATACAAGTATAAGCTAAATGAGTTCCAAGTCGGAGGAAAAGCAATCCAGGAGGCCCCGCGCATTTCGGGAATCAATTTCATACAAGGAGTCCCCCTAGAACTTATGAGATCAGTGATGTTGGTGTTCCTTTTGATAACAAGTTAAATTTTTCTGCTCACACTAAACATGCTGCCATGCAGGGCCTTCGTTCTCTAGACTGTGTTTGCAGAAGCTCTCGAGAGTTGTTTTCCTGCAACCTTCCACAAATTGTACACCGCAATGCGTCTTCCCCAACTTCAGTATACATCTGTGATCAGGAATGGCATTTCTAAATCCAGCAGTAACGCCATTGAGCGAGTTCAGAAAAAATTCCTAAGCATTTACAACCATCGTTTCGCTAGAAATGACTCTGGATCATTTTCTAACACTACTGGATTATTATCATTGTCGTCCCTTTACTGCCGCCGAAATCGCGCTGACCTGTTATTTCTTTCAAGCTAGTTCACGGTATGATATCCTGCCCTGTGCTTCTCAGTTGTGTTAATTTTCGAATTCCGGGTAAGTTAACCAGAGAGAATCGACCATTTCATGTACCTGCCAACTTCTTTCAACACTCTACCGTTCACAAATACAAATTCTCTATGATGTTAATTTTCTTGATCTTGATGTTTTTCATTGTCCACAGTCACTGTTTTTATGCGAGCTTCGCGCTGTCTTAACATAGTTTGCACAGTGTACAAATTCTTCTCTTTACCGTCTTTCAGGAAACCGTCCGCATAGTTGTGTATATTAGATGCGATGCAGCCTGTGGCGGAGTTCAATCCGGTGTGCGGTGTGACCACCGGCGGAGTTCAATCCGGTGTGCGGTGTGACCACCGCGCAAACTCTCTCCACACACCTCCTCTCCCCATACCAGCAAATATCTGTGGCTGCGCCGCGCCAACCTCCCTCTCCCCACATTCCCCCTCCTCCTTTAGATAAAAGGCTCGCGTTAGGTCGTACACACGCTCAGTAACTGCGCCGGCTATGCCACACACCGTGCGGCGCAACCGCACGGTGTGTGCCGCTTGGTGTTCACGTAGACACTAGGTGTCTACGGTAACAACATAAGAACATAAACACAACACAAACGATAACACTAAATACCCAACATTAACGGAAACGTTAACGGAAACACCTGGTCAAACCGATGCAAACGCGGTGTGCAGCCCTCATGCTGCTTCGCATCGCCGCATGGTCCCCCTTTAGCGGGAGATGGTGTATTTTTTCTACATTGTTTTTCCCTACCCTTCAATTATTCTCGTGCTGTCTTGTTATCCTTCCCCTTTTCCGTTGATTTCTTTTTGTCTATGCGTTCCCGCTCTTTTTATTCGATTTCTTTTTCTGAAGACTGACTGTATTATAGTGTTTATTTTTATTGTTTTATTTTTGCGTACGCCTGCACAATGACCTGGTGGTTGTTCCTGGACACGTTAAATGAATGAATGATTGATTGATTGATTGATTGATTATTATTATTATTATTATTATTATTATTATTATTATTATTATTATTATTATTACTACTACTACTACTATCAAAATAAACAAAATATGAGAAGCACGGCCAGCAGGAAAGATCGAGGGGAGCTCAACTTTTTAGGATTTCCGCGTGTCTGTGGCAAGGCTGTAGTGAACGAAGGACTTCCGATTCCAACTGACCGCGACAATGACCAAGACAGGCAGCGACCCAAAGAATGAGCTCCACTGCCTCCTTTTCAAGTGGGAACAAACACAGTGACTTTCCACACACGAGCTGCGGGCATTTCTAAAGCTGCTAGCTGCAGAATGGAAGGTTGAAGCATAAAACGAAGTTTTTTGTGGGAAGTGTCTCTTAGTCGATTCCATAACACTGAAACGGCGTTGTTTAGAAAATGTCCACTCGTTCTAGACTAAGATTTATTGGCTGGGATCTTGACAATCATTCAGATTTGCACTCGCGGATTTCAAGCAGCAAGTAAAAAAGATATTGGTGTTGCGAGATGTCTTCTTTAGGTCAGTTGGCCTCAAGCGCGCCCTATTCTGCATTGCCGAAATAAAAGCACTTCCCCCCGTGCAGTCCCAATATCCAATATACTGGACAACGTGCCGGGGCCTACACTCTAAGCCGCAAAGGACGGAAATGGGAGTAACTGCTGCATTTCGTCCCCGCGACGAACAGTTAGTCCGCGGGGGGATCAACTGCAAGACGAGGGTGCCGTGTGCAAAGTGAGGGAGGAACTGTTAGGCCAGCGGGAGCAACGTTTACTCCCATGGAACTTCCCCGCGCAACGGCGGCCTCGAACGAATGGTCAGCGTGCGCGTAAGGAAATAGTCCGCTAAAGAAATCAACTGTTAACAGTTTGTTTTAGTGTACCGGCCATGACAACTACGGCAACTGCGGCAGGAGTAAGGGAATATCGTTTATATGGCATAATAATAAGCAAATGTAAGAAAGCTCCCACAAAAAAAAAAATGTGCACGCGCCCAAGCTGTATCCATGCGCGGCGTGGTGTTCTCGCGGCAAGCTAACCCTCGATGGTGCAGCGGTGTGTTGTGGATATGTTCTCGTTTCGTGGTTGTGATTGCTGGCACTTGTGGTGCACTGAATGTTCTTCGCGCTGTGGTAAACGTGGTCCGCTACCGGAATGAAGTGCTACGCCATCGAAATGCTGCGCGCCTACTGGATATCGCCTAAAAGGTGAGTGTAAACAAGGCTGCATCACTCGGCGGGATTTTAGCTGTGTGCTGTTGATATGTAACGCTGACCGCTCATTTAATATTCACGTTCTTCGCGAATTAAACACTCATAGTTGATGACGTGAGTCATGTTCCGCCTGCTATAGAACTACAAACATGGTGGCTGGGCCATCGAAACATGGTAACCTCGGAGAAGGACATTAGCTGCAGCAAGTACAGCTGTTCAAGTTTTTTTCAGCGCTGCACAAATAAGCGTTGTTTATCAGAAGTTTTGGTGTCATTCTGAGAGAACATTCACGTAAACTCCGCTCAATGTCTTCTATTGCAAGGTAAACAAGTCATTTGGGAAGATTGGCTGATAAAAATGCATGTCTAGCTAAAGGATTAGGCAAGTGCGGCGAGTTGGGCGGGTTGGTAAAGATGCATAACTACGGACGTTCGTGTTGCGCGCTTGTGTTGTCTGCGTCTCTTTTTTGTGCCTCCGTGTTTTTTTTTTTCTTTTTTTTTTGTGCTGAACGTCCGTAGTAAAGGATTAGCACTACTAACACAGGCAGTCGGCGACCGCATCGGCGACATTGCTCATTTGTAGCGACGCTAAGAATCATATAGTTTTTCTCTCTCTCAAATGAAGCGCAATCTTTATTGATAAATAAGTGGGACCACAAGCGTGTCCTTGTGAAAGATTGAAACGTTAAAATCCAGAACGGGTTTCTTGAGCTTCACAACACATTTTGAACTTTTCGATTGCATTATGACAGGTTCAGTGAAAGAGCAGTTTTCGTCTAATTTTTTAGGCATGCGGCATTTCTAACAGACGCCGTGTGATGCAGCTACAAGTGCACGCACACTTCTGCCGGAAATAATGAATGATTCTGCATTTACTTTTTCAGGGAATCGATGAATGAGAGCGTTGCGCCTCCCGAGAAACGTCTTCAACATCTTGCGGCTACGAACACGCTCTCAGCAGCTGTCGATGGTGCTGTTGCACTTCCTGAAGTCGGCTGGACAGCATCCATTCGAATAAAACATTGCACTTTTCATTGCTCCTCCTAGGATGCAGGGAAGCCATCCTATCTTCTGTATTCAACAAAGTTGTTTAATTTATGTGTACGATGCTGCAGAATTGACACGAGTCGTTCAATAAACTTGTTTCGTTAGACGTTTTCGTTTTTCTGACACTAAACAGACATTTTCGCTGAACGATATAACCAACAGCGTTCTGTACACTAAGCAGCAAGCAAGCTTGACACAGCGACAGGAGCATATATGGGAACTTTTATATATACATACATTCACCAAGCGCGCGAATTCGCTCGAAGCACGCTCGCAGAAAAACCAATCCAGCGCATTTTAGATTTTCACGAACGGCAAAACCGAATGGTTGCTTGCGAAACACTGTAGGCTGAAGCCTAATATAAGGAATCTTGCCACTTTGACGAACATGTCAGAATGCGCACTGTCCAAACGGTGCCTACATATATAACCCCGGTAATTTTCACTCTGCTGTGTACGGGGGCATGGTATAGTGGCTAGCGTACGTTGCTGCTGATTCAATGGTCGCGAGTTCGAATCCTGTGTGTTGGTTGTGAATTTTCTGTAGTTTACTTCTGAATTTACTTCTGTGTATTGATTGTATACGTCATGAAATGCATAAGTCAACCTCCAAATTCTCGGTAATTCAACCAGAAACTGTAATAAATTGATTTTTTTTTATCGAGAAGGAGCAACTGTTAGTCCCACCAGAGGTAACAGTTCGTCCCTACGCAGTTACCAGGCAAAAAGTGGAAGAAATCAGTTGCTCCCACAAAGGGGTAACTTTACACCCCAACATTTCGTCCCTCAAAACTACCGAGGACTAACAGATCGTCCCCTCACAGTTACTCCCTAAAGGACGAATCGTTCATCCTTTGGGAAGTAATGGTTGTGGCAACGCAGTTACCCCCCCAAAAAGACGAACCACAGACCCCTTTTCGCCCTTTGCGGCTTAGAGTGTAGTAACATCATTTACAGCAAAACTACGCGACACGTTTCGCCGTTGCGCTCAGAAAAAGCGTTTCTGCAAGTTCAACTAATATCAATGGCTCTAAATTCACTTTGTAAATATTGCTGCTCCCGCAAATCTTCATCCGCTTAATATATATTGTCGCAACGCGGAAAGAATAAGGCACGGGACCGCGGTGCGACGTGGAAAGATAAGGCTGTATTCAGAGATCAATCACAATGACCAAAGCAGACGCTTCAACGTCGTCTTCCTCAGAGCCACAACGGCTGCTGCTGGTGCTGCTCACTTCGCTGTCCTCTCGTCCTGGTGGCTATCAATCGTGACATAAGCCTCCTTTGCAAGAAAGCATCGCCCCGATGCTTTATCATCACGGCAACAGAACTTGCACTCACAGGCAGCTAAGTTCATTCGGACAAATAATATTTCATACAAACGACGTGCTCAACTTCCGGTACATGCCTTTGACGCCTTGAGCAATGTGGACTGTCGGGAACTACCTCGTAATTAACATCAGTGAGACGTCGGAGAACTTTATTCGGTTCGAAATAGCGTCGTAACAGCTTCTCTGAGAAGCCACGACGGCGAACTGGCGTCCACACCCAAACTCTCTCTCCCGGCTCATAGGAGACTGGTCGGTGGCGTAGATTATACCGCCTCGTGTCGTAGTCCTGCTGCCGTCGAATGCGTACGCGTGCAAGTTGTCGGGCTTCTTCAGCCAGCTGAGTTATGTAGTCGGCATCCGTTTCGACACCATCGTTTCCATGCGGCAGCATCGCGTCGAGCATGGTTGTAACTTAACGGCCATGGATAAGACGGAATGGTGTCATGCGTGTTGTCTCTTACTGGGCCGTGTTACATGCGAAAGTAACATAGGGCAAGATCTCGTCCCAATTCTTATGCTCCACATCAGCGTACATGCAAAGCATATCCGCAAGGGTCTTGGTGAGGCGCTCCGTCAAACCGTTCGTTTGTGGGTGGTAGGCCGTTGAACGCCGGTGTGAAGTGCCACTAAATCTTACAACGGTGTGTAACAGCTCAGCTGTGAATGCTGTTCCCCCTGTCAGTAATCACAACTGATGAAGCGCCATGCCTCAGCATCACATTCTCTGTAAAAACCCTGGCTGCTTCACCTGCCGTGCCCCTTTACAGAGCCTTGGTATCGGCCTATCGAGTGAGGTAGTCTGTGGCTACAATTATCCATCTGCGACCCACAGCCGAAGTTGGAAATGGGCCTAAGAGATCCATTCCGACTTGAGAAAATGGAGTTTCCGGTACATCAATAGGATGGAGGAGCCCTGCTGGTTTGACAGCTGTCACTTTCCTACGCTGGCAATCGAGGCAAGTCCGAAAGTACTCTTGGACGGTCGCCGTCAGTCTTGGCCAGTAATACATCTGTTTCACTCAGCACAGCGTTCGGGTGTAGCCCAAATGACCGGATGTCGCTTCATGCTACGCCTGTAGTACTTCTCTCCTTAGTGGTGTTGGGACGACGAATAAGTAGGTGTTGCCGCTCGGAGAAAAGTTCACTATACAGGACGTCGTTGCGCAGGCAAAATGACGCTAATCCTCTTGCAAAGAGCTTTGGCACATTGGACGTGCGACCTTCCAAGAAACCAATAATGGACTGCAATTCCGGGTCATCGCGTTGCTGCTGCGCGATTGTGGCCGTGTCGACAACACCGACAACGGCCGCGTCGTCGTCATCTTCGGCATTGGCATGTTCAAATGGGGCGCGAGAGAGATAATCGGCATCTATATGCCGCTTCCCCGATTTGTAGACAATAACCATATCGAATTCTTGAAGCTTAAGGCTCCAGCGCCCTAATCGTCCTGATGGGTCCTTTAAGTTCGTAAACCAGCAGAGGGAGTGATGGTCGCTGACAACGTTAAAAGGGCGGCCTTACGAATAGGGGCGAAACTTTATAACAGCCCACACCACCGCAAGACACTCTTCTTCAGTGGTGGAATAATTTTCTTCTGTGCGGGAGAGGGTTCTGCTCGCATAAGCGATTACCCGTTCGGCGCCATCTTGCCACTGCACGAGCACGGTTCCTAAGCCGACATTGGTGGCGTCGGTGTGAAGCGCTGTCGGAGCATCATCGTCAAAGTGCCAGAGGCCTTCCAAATATTCGCCTATAACTCGCCAAGGCGAATACACGTAAGACCATGCTGTGAGTGTCCTGCAAAAGTTACTTCACTGAACGACGTTGCAAGCAATGAGAATGACTCTTTCGCTCAGTATTGGATATGACATTGAGCAGCAACTGTCCTTCCCTCTTGGGCTGCGGTTTGTGGGACATCAGTGTTCAAAAACACTGATGAGATCCAGCACAAGAATATGATTATGGTAATGGAGAGACAATTATTGAAATCCGTACATTATCCATTGTATACAAACTATGGTCAGAAGATGCCCGTGTCGAAACCGGTCCCTAAATGAAGCGCAGCGTAATGCGTCTCTCGCGCTTTTGGTACAAAACACCGATATGACGCCTCGGATCCCTCAGAGCGATGACTGGAAGTCATCATATCGACTACATAGGCTCTTTCTATGGCTCTTCTCGCACTACCACATTTAGTGTGAGAAAATACAAGCTGAACTGAATATGAGGTACCAGAATTTTTTGCAGATGTTTAGGCTGAGGTTACAAAATTGACGATGGCAATATTGCTTTGAAAATGTAAAACGCCTCGAACACTGCCTGTCATTTCTTAGCACGTGCTGTCCATGCCGCCTAATAACCAGCAACTGTTTTAATGTTTTTCTTTACTCGGAAAAGGGTAGCAGAGTTGCTCTTAAAAAGATTTAGCTTGTCGCTATCGTCACTTGCTCTCTCAAAAATTGAACTTATCACTCAACAGCGTCTGAGGTTGTCCGCACGTAAATCTTGTCTGCTTGTCATTTAATTGATAAAATAAAAGTTACTAGGCTGAATACAAGAGACAAATGTATTGATTTACACTATAAAAATGTAAAAACAATCACAGCGTGTTGTTCTTGCCTAGATTTCTAGGTAAATGGCCTGAGTGAAATGTCAACAACAACAAAGATAAATAGGCCGTTCGATAAGTAGTGTTCACTTAGCTAAACTTTTCAGGTAGAGAGACATCAGCTACCAGAAGTTGACGAATAGTACATCACTATTTCGCATTGTATGTCTTACCAATACTAGGAACACTTAAAAAAATTCAGACTACAAAGTCGCGCAAAGCAGGGCCATTGCAGAGCTGGTGGCCACTAGCATTAGTCCTAGCTTGGCTAGGCTTTTACTTTCTCACCTCTCTCCTTCTCATTCCTCGCTGTTCTATGCTGTTTATGGCTAAGAGTGCACTCTTTTTTTTACAGTTTTTGTAGCTGTTTCGTTCTATGAATTTGTTTCTTTCACTGTCTTTCTTCTTATCTTTTTATTTTCTTTGTTTCTTTATATATTTCTCCTCCTCTTCATTTCTATTTCTTTCAGTCACTCTCTCTCTCTTTCACTCTCACCCTCTTTCTGTGTTCTCGTTCTCTAATCCTTATTTCCCTCCTCCTCACCTCAAATCTGTCCTCCTCAGACTCCGTTGCTACACCATAATACAAGGCTATGCTATGCGAAGCTAGCCGAGTGGTTAAGACGCTCGGCGTCGAATCGTGGGTACGTGGGTTCGAATATCGCCTCGCCGTGAATTACTTGCCGGAGAAATCTTCCCTTTCTCTATCTTTATTTCGCTTTCGCTCTCTCTCTCTACTCGTTATCGCACCCGTGGCAATTATTCCATCCCGCGCCGTAGAAATCGGCGCACCTCTTCTGGAAGTACAGTAGATGATGCAGAAGACGACGACGACAAAAAAGAGAACAAAGAGAGCACGTGCCGGTTCATGATGATGACGTTTTCTGTTCGCTCTGCACGGACTAACGGTCTGGTTAAAGAGCTTCGCTGTTAAAAGTTCCGCACCACGTGTCTGAATGAGTTGCAGATGATCTGTTATCGATTGGACTTATGTGTCATAACGATACAGATCGAGCAACTTGTTCGATTCAAGGAAGAGTGAAAGGCTGTGGGTTCTCATTTCTTGGGCTCTGTGCAGAAATATCGTAATGGTAACTCTCGGTGCTTTATGACTGAACGTTAATTTTACCTAGCTCTAAACTGATCCTAAAACAAACGAGCGTAAGAAGCGGGGACATAAATGAGAGACACACAGGACAGGCGCTCAAATGGCGATGTGAATATATTTTTTTGGATACCAGATGAGGAACTGAAGCTGTAGTGATAGCATGATAGAAGGAATCATTTACTGTTTAGGCATCATAGTGTGTTACACTAAAGATACTGGCACGATTGTACGTGTTCCTGGGGCTGAGTCCTAACAAATAGCCAAAGGAGCTCTTCGTGCAGGTACTATAAAATGAAGAACTGACATTTGGGCGAGTTGGATTGCGTTAATCATAATGAGTGGTTTTCAGCGCAAAACGACGAAGACACAGGAAAAGGAGGGACACGAACACCCGCGCTGTCTCACAACTGATTTTATTAATTACACAGGAAAAGGAGGGACACGAACACCCGCGCTGTCTCACAACTGATTTTATTAATTATTATTAATAAAATCAGTTGTGAGACAGCGCGGGTGTTCGTGTCCCTCCTTTTCCTGTGTCTTCGTCGTTTTGCGCTGAAAACCACTCATCATGATTCACTATAAAATGACACTTGCACAGTTGGTTGCTGAACACTTAGTGGCTTAGCATGACACACGTTTTCTTTATTAGATGCGAAGCAGCTTAAGGCCGAGTTCAATCCGGTGGTGGTGGTGTGCGTCCTGACCCCCCCTTACTGCGCATGCGCAAACCCTTTTAAAAAATACAAAAAAGCCTCCTCTCTCCCCTCTATGTACATTTTGACTATGTACATTTTGAAACGGTTGGCGGCGTCGGCGCGTAGATTTGGCCTCTCTAGCACGTACGGTAGGATCCTGTCGGCGTAACCTTTGTAGCTCCGCTCATCGTGCTTTAACCGCAGGACCCTGTTGCCGGGCGCATCTTGCTGCCGCTGCTCTGGCTTTGCGTTCCGCATCCTTGCCAAGCTGCTTATCGTCTTCATCATATTCACGTTTACATTTGTGAGGACGACTATCCATATTCTGTGAGGAGCCCTAAGTAATGTCAAGTGGGTCCTCATTTTTTTATATATGTGCACACATGGTTTTCGGTAAATTTTATTGTCGTTTTAAACGCGAACTGTTTTTGCGCCGCGCACCTTGTTTTTAGCGCAACGCGCGCCGAACGCCGCGAGCGCCTTGCACCGCGTGCCGTTTCTTTTTTATTTTTTTTATTTTTTAGGGGCGAAGCTCCTCAGGGTATGGGTCTGTCCCTCCTCTGTAGTAGTAGCAGGTAGGTAGGTAGGTAGCCACGTATAGTGGAATGTACCCATTCCACGTGATAAAGATGACGATGACGCCTGGGGTGCTATCGCCGAACGATTCCTTTTATTGCGATAGCCATTATATGGACACTTTCAGCTGGTTTTCGCCGTCGGCGTCCGCGTTGGCGTCGGCGTCATTTGCCGTATAAGTATATGTATCTATATATTTATAAAAACCTCAAAGAAAAATTATTGTATCTAATAAAAGGACAAAGCGCGGTGACGTGACTACTGACGCACCGCAACTTATGTGTATATATGGCCAAGCAAGATGCTGGGTTATCAGATTAAACTGTTCGCCACGAAACGTGTCACAGCTGCCTTCTTGTTCCCGAGCTACAACAACTGGCGACGAAGATGCTGAAACGAATCTACGATGGGAAGGGGCGGATCCCGTGAAGGACTGCGGCAGGGTAGAGCAAGGCATGGCCAAGATGTGGGAATTCGACGCATATCTGGAGGACGGCGATAAAGGCTTTGCTTCGCACGTGGAAAGATTCGAGCACTACTGCGAAGTAGCCAACGTACAAGAGGAGAAGCTTAAGAAGTCGGCCTTCATAACGGCCATTGGCAAGAATGCGTACAAGACGCTCAAGGATTTGCTTCTACCGGCGACCCCTGCGGAGAAGAGTCTCGCAGACCTGGTCAAGGTACTGAGTGACCATTACGAGCCTGCAAGCCGAATAATCGCAGAGCGATTCAGATTCAACAGGCGGTACCAAGCGGAAGGTGAGACAGTAGCGAGGTTTGCAGTTGCACTGAAGCACATGGCCGCTAAATGCAAGTATGGCACATTCCTTGACGACGCACTACGCGACCGGTTCGTCGCTGGACTGCGAAATCCTGCCATTCAGACGGGTCTACTAAAAAAGAAGGAGCTGTCGTTTGCTTGCGACTTTGCCAAAAGCGTTGAAATGGCGGAACAGGAGTCGAGGGGGTTTCGACCTGGTAGTGGAACGGAAGCCGACGTCCAGGCGATAAGGAAGACAGGCAGGAAAGTGGCATTTGCGGTCAAGCCAGGCAAGCAATACGAGGCCACCAAGACGAAGTGTCGCCGTTGCGGCCAAGAGCACGACGCCAATTCTTGTCGTTATCGGAAGGCAAGGTGCTACAGCTACAAACGCAGGGGTCACTTGGCTCGAGTATGCGGACAAGGCCCACCGGGTGCGGGAAAAATTCACGCCGTTGCCGACCAGCAAGAAGATAATGAGATGATGCTCTACGCCGTACATCACGCCGGCCTTACGAAGCAGCCGTATCAGGTAGAACTTATGCTCGGAAGGAAGCGCGTGCAGATGCAAGTAGACACAGGAGCCGCGGTTTCTCTGATATCGGAAGACCTATGGAAGCAGCTAGTGAATCCTCCGCCGCTCACACCGTCTACGGTTAAGCTGAAGACTTACGGAGGAGTGCCACTGGAAGTGAAGGGGCAAGCCGAGGTTCCGGTTGAGTACAACGGACTGCGCAAGATTCTACCAGTAGTTGTGGTGCCAGGAAATAAGCCAGCGCTACTTGGACGCGATTGGATTGAGGACCTAGACGTCGACTTGAATGGCATTCACACGGTGCAAGCGGAGCTCACGGCGGACAACCTTGTGAAAAGGTATGCCAGTGTTTTCACTCCTGGGTTAGGACTGATAAAGGGCTTTCAAGCGAAACTTTCTTTAAATGAAGGTAGCTTGCCAGTGTTCTGCAAGGCACGTCCAGTACCATATGCCGTAAGGGAGCGAGTTAAAGAAGAGCTAGATAGCCTACAAGCTGATGGGGTACTGGTGAGTGTAACGCAAAGTGACTGGGCCACGCCGTTGGTGGTAGTCGAAAAGCCAGTGAACAAAGTGCGTCTTTATGGAGACTATAAAGTGACAGTAAATCCCTGCGTTAAAACTGATCACTACCCGCTACCAACGGTTGAAGACATGTTCGCGGTCCTAGCAGGAGGCAAAGTGTTTACCGTTTTGGACTTGTCGTCGGCGTACCAGCAAATTGAGCTGCACCCTGATTCGTGGCTCTTGTTGACTATAAATACACACATGGGCTTATTTCAATATGTTCGAATGCCTTACGGCATTTCCAGTGCACCAGCAGTATTCCAAGCAATCATGGACGAGTTGCTGAAGGGACTAAGTGGAGTTGTTTGTTACCTTGACGATGTGCTTATCACAGGTGCCGACTACAACGAATGCCTGGCACGTGTAGAAGCAGTCCTGCAGCGCTTCGAGAAGCACGGCGTCAAAGTAAGGCACGAAAAGTGCAAAAAATTTTTTGTGAAGTCCGTAAGATATCTGGGCCATGTCATTGATGAGACAGGCGTGCACCCTTGCCTTGAAAAGGTGGAAGCAATTAGAAAGGCTCCAGCGCCGAAAAATTGCACGGAACTAAAGGCCTATCTTGGCATGTTGACATTTTATTCCCGGTTCATGCCGAACATGTCATGGGAACTAAGGCCGCTATACCAACTTCTTCAAAAAGATTAACCTTGGGCATGGTCGGAGGAGACTGAAAAGGCATTCCAGAAAAGCAAGAAAATGCTCACTCAGGATTCAATACTAACCTTCTACGACCCTAACAAACCACTAGGTCTGGTTTGCGACGCATCCCCTTACGGGGCTGGAGCAGTTTTATTTCATGTTGTTTGCGGCCAAGAGAAGCCGATAGCATACGCGTCGCGTACGCTAAGCAGCGCCGAGAAAGGCTACGCGCATATCGAGAAGGAGGCGTTGGCCGTGGTGTTTGGGGTAAAGCGCTTTCATAAATACATTTATGGGCGTGAGTTCACGATTTATTCCGATCACCTTCCACTAGCTAGCCTGTCTGACCAGACAAAGCCAATTCCACAGATGGCTGCCGCGCGCATGCGACGTTGGATGCTGTTACTGGCAGCTTATCAGTACAAGTGGACTTATAGAAAGGGTGCGCAAGTGGCTAACGCTGACGTGTTATCACAATTGCCGCTTCCGAACGAAGCAGACAAGAACGACTACGTTCTGTTTTTCTCCGCTGTTGAGGCAGTACCGCTTTCAGCAAGCAAGATTCAAGCGGAAACTGAGAAAGACCGCACGTTGTCTAAAGTGAAACTTTTCGTTTTGAACGGCTGGCCTGAAAGACTATCAGATGTTGACATTGCACCCTATTTTGTCCGGCGAAACGAGCTGTCTATTGACTCTGGGTGCATAACCTGGGGCACTAGAGTAGTTATTCCCGAATCTTTGCAGCTAGAAGTGCTACAGCTTTTGCACGAGGGGCACCCTGGTACCACTCGCATGAAAATGCTATCAAGAAGTCACGTGTGGTGGTCGTAGTTAAATGAGCTGATCGAAGAAACAGTTCGACGCTGTTCAACTTGCCAGCTCAGCCAAAACGCTGCACCCGCCATACCACTTATGTCATGGGGACGGCCCGCCAGACGGTGGCAACGAGTGCACCTAGATTTTGCATACTACAAACAAGACTGGTTTTTGGTGCTTGTCGATGCCCATTCTAATTGGGTGGACGTTATGCACATGAAATCGACCACGGCGTCGAAGACTGTAGAAAAGCTTCGCACCATTTTTGCAGCGTTTGGGCTTCCCGAACAGAGTGTGACAGATAATGGTCCTCAATTTGTGTCTGACAAATTTGCAGTTTTCCTCAGATCCAATGCTGTGCAACACGTCAAGACACCTCCGTACCATCCGGCTTCGAATGGGGCAGCAGAGAGGCTCGTCCAGACGGTAAAGAAGAACCTTGTACGCCAACTGTGAGACGAGAGGCGCTCGGGGCAAGCCCGGACCATTCAACACCGGCTGGACCAGTTCCTCTTCACATACCGCAACACGCCCTGCTCCACGACTGGTAAGACTCCTGCACAGAGTTTCCTGTCTTGGGCACCGCGCACGCGCCTCAGCATTTTGCACCCTGAATTAGCCAAGCGGTCAGAGCCTACTCCATCTAGAGATCAAGACCAGGGACAGAAAAAGAATTGGAGTGAATTTGATGCAGGAGAACGGGTCCGGGTGAGAGGTATCCGACCAGGCGAGCCGCACTGGTTAACAGGAATGATTGTTCGCCGTGTCAGCGTGGCAACTTACATAGTCAAAGTGGAAGGCCAGGAGCGATTCATGCATGCTGATGACATTGTTAATACAAGTGCTCCTCTTACTCTACCCAGAACAGTGCGCATCACTGGCACACCTCTAGCGCAACCTGGTCCGGTGACCCCTGATGAAACAGAGGAAACTCCTACCGAGGTCCAGGAATCAACGTCGGAAACTACAGATTCTACCGCCGCTGAAGAACAACCTCCTGAACCTCTGCCACGCAGAAGCACAAGGGTTCGGCGACAGCCTGAAAGATATGGATATTAAAGAAAATAAGGGAGAAGGGAATGTTGTATCTAATAAAAGGACAAAGCGCGGTGACGTCACTACTGACGCACCGCAACTTATGTGTATATACGGCCAAGCAAGATGCTGGGTTATCAGATTAAACTGTTCGCCACGAAACGTGTCACAACTGCCTTCTTGTTCCCGAGCTACAATAACAATTATATGGACACTTTCGGCTGGCTTTCGCCGTCGCCGTCCGCGTTGGCTTTGGCGTCATTTGCCGTATATGTATATGTATCTAGATATTCATAAAAACCTCAAAGAAAAATAATTCAGAAAAATGTTTCCGACGCGCGGCATCGAACCAGGGACCTCTCGATCTCCAGCGCGCGGCGCAACCATTCAGCCACGAAGGTGAACGTCCTTCAGCGTTCAAACGGCGAACTATTTATATACAGCGAGTTTTCAGCGTGTTTTCAGCATTACCGGCGAGATGGCGCAAAGGCCGCGCTCGGTGCGGCTTAGCTGCCCCGTTCGTCGCGACGCGCGCTCTCCGGCGCGCACTTTACCCGAAAAAGGGGGGGGGGGGTAGGTGCCCGTGTGCGCGTGCGCTTATCTCGCGGTGGCGGAGAATGGGGCTTAGGCGGAACGATAGCGTTTTAGCTACCGGGCGCACGAAGGTCACATCACTCGCTGCATTCCCCCCCCGTTTGCGAAAAGAGCACGCTTTTCAAACACAGCGAAGTAACAACTATGACACTTGTTAGTTCGCGCTCGTCTGCACCTGTAGAATACGTTTCGTGCGTGGTTTTTGGTTGAGCAGCGCGTTAAGTGTCGAGCTGTGAATGTTTTTAGTTTGCTCTCGTCCTGTGCGTGTTGTTTTCGTGCGTCATGTGTGCGTGAGCAGCGCGCTGCACGTTTCGACCTGCTTGCCTTTCGTCGCTTTACATTCCAGTTTGTTGCTATCGCATTCATTGCTTCGCCTTATGGCGAAACTGTGACTATTTTCTATTCCAATTCTTTTCCGCGTGACGTCGAAGCTTACGTCAGCAGTGGGCGGGAATGTGCGACGCCGCTCCCGTTGTGTGGTAACGTCAATTTGACGTCAGGCTTTTTTACGGCTGCTTGACGGACAGACGCTTCGACCAATCACAGACGGCTAATGGCGGCGAAAAGAATAGAAAAAGGAATAGAATCGTTCCGCGATTGCACCCCTGATGACCATGAAAAATAAGCGCGTTCCAGTATGGTGGAATGTACCCACTACACGTGATAACGATGACGATGACGCTGATGACCATGAAGTATAAGCGCGTTCCAGACCACACATTGTCTTTCTGCCATGGATGAAAACGATCGAGCTTCGCCCACTCATCATCATTCACTTCGTAGATATGGCGTGATTTTTTTGTTGTTGTTGTTGTGCCGGCGCCGCGAGGGAAGAGTGTCTGCTGCTACCTTAGACAAAGCGCCCGTGCTGCACTAGTATGATGGTTGTCATTTCACAATTCACGATGGTGAAAGTGAAGACGACCATTATAACCAGTTGTGCACAGAGCTTATTTCTTTTATTTAGGGTAAGGTGGGGAAAAATGAGAGAAAAATTTGAAAATAGTGAATATTTATTTTTATTTCACTCTTTGCCCTTAAACGACAATGCGGAAACTTTCCTTTGGGTACAAGGTATGTGCTACATAAATATGACCATGTTTCCAGTGTTAAAAAGTTTATTTTAAAAAGAAATAAAAAATGCACCAGATGTCTCATTTTGCCCCAACCTGCGGGGCAAAACGAGACAGTGTGAAAAAAAATTTAACCCTTGAGTTTTTGCAGTAGAAGCACTTGAAATTACACTCCGTGGGCCCTCACGCAGCCTTCATGACCCCAGTCCTTGCACTCCACGCATTGAATCTAGACAGAATCCGGTGATGTTTTGCTCCAAAACTCCTTGCAGATCAAACACCACCAGTCTTTCTTTGTGCTATTGTTGTATTTTGTTGAAAGCTTGCACTTCATTGGATTATCCAATGATTGGACGCTAGATATAATCTGACGCATCTTCTTCGCCTCCTTTTGGCGTTTTGGTGCAGAACTGCACGGGCGTTTCGTGGCTTTCAGCTTCGTCAGCCGGGCTTCGTGAGGCGATGAATTTAAAACTGTGCTAGATTCGAATTTTCCAGCACAAATTTGGTATTGAAGGAAAACTCGATGGCGAGACGTGTTTGTGAACGGCTTGACTTGGAGATTTTTCCAAATTTGCGTTCGCCTCTTGGGAGCATCCTTGGGAACGCGGAAAAATCTCGATACAGCACGAATTGAGTGGGTGTCCTGAACAGCAGTCAGAGCTTTTTCACGTCGTTTTCCTTCCAGGAAGCTTTATATCATATTCTCTTGTGCGTCCGAACCTTCCTAAACAATAAAATATTATATATGATGAGTGTAAGTAAATGGTTCACTTAATGAGACACTCTCTAAGGCAATTCAGTGCATTTTTGACGCGTTTTGCCCTCCTCACATGCCCAAATTCAAAAAAAATTTCCGCTTTGGCCCCGCGCACCAAGTGAACTGAAATTTTGGTGGTAAGTAGCTAGTAGTATAAAGTAACAATATAAATACTTACGTTGTTGTACTGACGCCAGAGTAGCTTCATGCACGGATCCGAAAATTTGGCCGAGAAGAATTTCGCCCCTTTTTGACGGGTCACGAACACACTGACATCAGCCGCGTAATTTTTCCCACGCGAACTCTGTGAGCAATCATCAACCTTTACACATAAAAAGGTGGACAACTACCAGCACCTCTCGCTGAAATATACAAACAAAGAAAAGCGCTTTCTGTATTAGCTATAGAGGTCTGCAAAGCCAAAATGTCGCGTTTTGCCCCGTGTCTCATTTTGCCCCGCCTTACCCTAACCTCGAATTTCTGGTGCGCTAGATGCAAACCGCTCGGCGTTCGGCGCGCACGGCGTTGGGCGGTCTTGCGGCGCGCATGCCGCAAGCGCCGCAAGACCGCCCGACTTGGTCCCGCGAACTCTCGGTGATTGACAGTCGGGGAATGGCTACACTTGTGAAGATTTCTTCACGCTGTGCGTTCGCCATGACCGCACCACACCACTTATTCAGAACCTCCCATTTCCGGCGCGTTGTTAAAATGCTGCCGTGAAAGGGCGCCCGGCGATTTTTGGGCCAGGAGCACTCACGACGATGAAGCACAACATTACCGTCGTCAGATGAGCCGGGAACACAGTGTCAAGGCAAAAGACCTTGAAGCCTGGTCATGTTGAACTCTCTTTAACTCACTTGGCAGGATGTCCGCGCTTTCGCGTAAGCTTTTTCGAAGTCATCCAGCCCAGCGAGTAGCGCTACTAACTCGGCGGTGTGAACGTGGCCGCGATGGCTGTGGTTATATAGAGGATATGTTAAACGTTAACCTAGCTTAACCTCATGTAATGCTAGCAGCCGTCTAAAGAACTGTCTCTGGACGAAAATACAACTAGTAGTTGAGGAAGGTCATGTGACACGAGAGAACAATAACGAAAGTGCCTAGCAGATGACAAAATGCGGATCTACCCGCCCCCCCCCCCTCATCTTGCATCACCGACGTGTCGTTCGCAGCGCCGTCATTGGTGGATGCCGGAAGAGCGGCATTTCTCGAGCCCACTGTAAGCTCTCGTTGTTGTTGTTGTTTCCCGGAATAATGGCACAAGCCACTACTGGGGATCGGCCACGAAACGTGCGGCAGTAGAATTTGTGAAAAAAAAAATGAAAGAAAGAGAGACTCTTGGAGCTACTAATACAAGTACCCCTGCGAAAAACCCACTACTCCTTTATCCGTGATTCTGCGTAGACGCGAGATACCCGATGCACATCTGCTAGACATTATGTGCACTTTTTTTTAGGGGCTGGCTGATAAGGATGAAGAATTATGTATGGCGGAGCCCTTGGTAATGGGTTGAATGCTTTAAAGGGCCCACTAGTTACGTAATTCACGTTGCGCGACGCGAAGTTGTTATTTTACTCCGCTACCACTGTATATTACATACGCAGGTTCAGTCCCTCCCGGTGGCAAGTTATCGTTTCGTCCACTTTTCTTTTTTCACATTTACAAAACACTTACTTCTAAAAAGATCCCGTATACCAGGGGTCTCAAGCTCACCTCAGCCAACGGGCCGCAGTCGCGCAATTTATTCCAGCAAGGGCCGGGTCAGTGATGCCGGTAGGAGCAGAAGGGGGGGGGGGGGGGGGGTTGTAGTACAATTTGCGAGAAAACGCTGTCATTTGAAAGAAAGCTTTCTCATACCTCATATGCAGGTCATTCCTGAAGGAGATTTGGTGCCAGGATTCGAACATGTCGGTACCGATCTCCAATATGACTCAAATCAGGACTCCGATTGGGAAATATAATTTTCGTTTCCTGGTTATGTTTCAAAACAAGGGGAACACGTGGGATGCCTCACTGAGACAATGCCTTAAACCCATCAGGTCTGTGTATCTCACGAACATACTCAATAAGAAAAAAATTCCCCCCACCTCCCCGAAGGGAAATCGTGAGGAAATGTGAATGCATTTCTTGCGCCGACACCGACTTCTGCCATCGGCTTGAGAGGCGCCCAGCCAGCGAACGGTCGAGAGTGAGGCGCGAGCGGACGGGAGAGTGGGGCGCAGGGAGGAGAGAGAGCGAACGGCGAGAGAAGGAGCGGCGAAGCACTGCAGCTACCCTCTCCTACACTCTCTCGCACCACATGCTCCGGTTGCTAGGGGCGAGGATAAGCGCGCGCACCCGCAGGTGTTGCTATGGGAGAGGGAGTGAGAGCGGAGAGATAACACCTGCCGGTGCGCGGACACCTCCTCAACCTATCCTCCTCCTCCTCCTCCGCGGACGCCGCCGGATGCGCCTGACATAGCCCGACTAAGAAATGCATTCGTATTTAAAAGGAAATGGGGCGAAGACACTCATGTGCGGGCCGCAGCCAAGAGCCTCGCCGGCCGCACGCGGCCCGCGGGCCGCGTGTTTGAGACCCCTGCCCTATACCTTCCCTAGCATCATTGTCTGTTAGTTCTCATTAATATTGTGTCTAACAAAGAAAACGAGCCCTTGAGTTTACACTTCTTTCCTTCGTTCATAGCGAGGGTCTCGTTCTGGCAGACTTAATGGCTTTAGGCATAGTATGCGAGGGATTATTGGTCAGCTTCCAGCTTGTAATAAAATCACGAGCTACGTGAAGCCAACGGGAAAAAAAGTGTTCCACACTCGCCGTAATGGCTACTGGCAGCGCTGACTGAAAATATTACGCTTAGATGCGCATATACACACTATAAAGTGGACGGGGGATGACCGCCGCTGATGCCATGTTGGTAGAACAGCGGACGCGTTCGTCGAAGGTCGCAGGTTCGGTCCCTGCCGGCGGCAAGTTATCTCATCGTCCGCTTTTCTTTCTTCACATTTACATTAGAATTACTACTAATAACATTCCCTATAGACCAGAGCACGCCTATCTCGCACCCAGGCACCTAGGCTCCCGGCGGCATACTCTCGCACCCAGAGGCCATGTTTGTATAGAACTGCCAAGGCGTGCATCTGTTACATGGTAAGCGGCGTGACCGGGACCTTAAAATACGAGAAAGCGCCTATCCACGCCGCTCCCGCTTACAAGAAGTCGTCTGGGCACCACTGCGCTGTCTTTGGATGCGAAAACAATCAGCGCAAGAGGAAGATATCACTCAGCACTGTCTGTGAAAATGACAACACAACATGGGAGTCGTGCCGGTGCGGTGTTTTCAGATTGCACAGATTTCCATCCGCTACGAAAAACGACGAGCTCCGCCACCAGTGGATAATTGCAATCAACAGGAAAAACTACAAGCCCAGTAAAAGTGTACGAGTAAGTACACTTACTGCGTGTATTCAAACGTGACGCCAGCTATTTCGCTTTACAGCAGTAATTTGCGTGCAGTATGCCTGTAGTATGCGGCACCAAATCATTGTCGTACTCTTTCGCAGGCCGCATGCCAATAATAGGAGGTATTAGGACTCACGCGTGCACGCACACTGCGCACGTTCAGTACAAATGTAACGGCGTACTGTCGCGATGCAAAGAAACGTGAACAGCGGAAAGCGTGGCTTTCGGCTCGGTCGAACTGCGGCATGCCTTGACTGTGGCTAGGGGAATCTGTGCTTTCAGCCGGCGTAGCACTACATCTTGCGCACGGCGTGCACGGCGTGCACTTTCGCACGGCGTGCACCGCGTGTGTGGGTTCCGAGTGCCAGGCATGACTGGCAAGTGATATACATATGCACTGCATGAGCGCAAGCCGGAGCGGGATTCTAGCGCTACGGTGACACCGGCTGAACGCACAAGTTTTGCTTAGCGACAGTCAAGGCATGTCGCAGTTCGACCGAGTCGAAAGCCACGCTTTCCGCCGTTCACGTTTCTTTGCATCGCGATAGTACGTACCTGATAAAGTTGCTTCCGCAGTCAGCAATGCACGTGATGTAGACATTCCGGACCGTCGAGGAAGGTCTTCTCAACGTTTCACAAGAAAACAGCACAAATTTCCAGGCGAGGAAAAGCGCGAGACATGTTTACAGCCATACTCGGGCTGGGAGGTTTCGCGTTTGAACTGCGGAGCGTCTGCTAGCCTGGCAGTTCCAGGTGTTGCTTCGCCGCGCATGCAACAGGTGGCGCGACGTGCTACCTATTATGGCGGCACACACTGAACTCGCTGTGTTCTGGTGTATACTTTCATTGGTATCGTTGTCTGTTAGTTCTAATTATTATTTTGTCTTACAAAGAAAAACGAGCCTTTAAATTTACACTTCTTTCCTTCATACGTTAACGTGATAGAGAGAGAGACCTTTATTGAGGTCCCCAGGAAACGGATCATAGAGGTCTTATAGGCTCCCTTGGCAACTAATACAACTACACTTGCGAGATACCCACTACGCTATAAATCATCATAATTTTTGCGAAGCAGAGCAGCATGCAATACGTCATTATTCGTCATTCTGGGAGAAGTATGGTACCTGCAACACATTTGCAAGGCATTATCTGCTATTTTTTGATGCTGTGGCTGACGACGATGAAGAATTGTGGCTGAGCCTTTTGTGATGGGTTGGAAGTATACAACGACACTAGTTACGCAATTCCCATTGTGTCACGCCTGGTTAGTTTCATCTTCTACCACGATATATTACACATGTTAATCTCCTTCCTTCCCGACGTGAAGCCTTTATAGCGTCTTTTCGCGAAGGAATCCCAAGCAACGGTATGACTCTGTGGTGGCACACCGGGCTGCCAAGAAGAGGGCCCTTGTTCAAACCCCGTTCGATCATGGATTTTCTTCTACTTATTTCGCGTTTTCTTATTTCCCGCGACAGTCTTTACGGACATCGCGGCGGCGGCGGACAACTACGGCGCCAGAAACGGCCGTTCTTGTGATCTCAACACATCTTTCGCTGTTAAATAAGCCGGCTTCTGTGTGTAGCGCTGCTGAGGCCAATCATACAACACTTTGATTGTGGCGTCGTGAACGCTAAGGTGTCAACGTGAGGCACCTGCGGCTTCCCGAGAGCGAATATAAGCCGACTGAAAGTGGTGGATGTTGTCATGGACCTGTACTTTAAAAGTGAATATCTTACATTTTTTCTTAAGGCCAAAGCCTTAGGCGCTTCATTAAACGGGAAAATTGACCGTCTGCGTCGGCGTCCACCTAACAAATGCAAAACATCATCATCGCGTGACGATATGACATCAGCATGACGTCACGGACCATCAAAATCGGTGAAATTAACACTACGTCAACATGTGGCGTCAAGTAACGTGACTCCATATGCTTACGTCATTACGTAGGATCGTCCCCTGTTAAAGGGTGCACCGATGACGTAGTCAGTGCGAAACCAGTTGATTCGCAGAAAGCTTGCCATGCCTTCTATCGAGGAGGCAGCGCGAAACGACGTTAGGTGCCGACATTTTTTTTCGGGTGGGCGTGGGAGAATCAGTAGATCGACAGGAAAGAAAAAGAAGAAGAAGATGATGATGATGGCCAGTATGTATGGCTCACACCCACTCTGGGGGGATTGGCCAAGAAACGGATATTTTATAGGCAAAAGTGATCACATATGATTTCTTTCGTTGTCGTTTTCTTCGCCATTGGGCAATTCATCAGCGAGACTAAAAATATATCCAGGTAAATTCGTCTTGCTTTAAACTTTTCATTATCAATAACTGCTACTTCAGATCAATGCATTATCTGTAGCTTCTACGTATAATAAACTGCATATATTATTTGATAGCAAAAGAGTAGGTCTGAAAATTAATATGCATAAAACTAAAGTAATGTGCAACAGTCTCGGCAGAGAACAGCGCTTTGCGATAGGTGGCGAGACACTGGAACTTGTAGAAGAATACGTCTACTTTGGACAGGTAATATACGCGGAGCCGAACCGTGAGAGTGAAATAACTAGAAGAATAAGGATGGAGTGGAGACATTCGGCAGGCATTCTCAAATCATGAATTCTCAAATCATGCTAGTCTACCGCCATCCCTCTAAATTATGGTACATAACAGCTGAATCTCACCGGTACTAACCCTACGGAGCAGAAACATGCAGGCTTACAAGGAGCGTTCAACTTAAATTAAGGACGACGCAGCGAGCGATGGAAAGGAAAATGATAGGTGTAACCTTAAGAGACAGGAAGAGAGCAGAGTGGGTCAGGGAACAAGCAGGAGTGAAGGATATCATTGTTGAAATTAAGAAGACGAAATGGACATGGGCCCGGCACGTAGCACGCAGGCAGGATAACCGCTGGTCATTAAGAGTAACTGACTGGATTCCAAGAGATGGCAAACGCCTGAGGGGGGAGACAGAAAATTAGGTGGGTAGATGAGATTAAGAAGTTTGCTGGTATAACATGGGAGCAAAAAGCACAGGACCGAGTTGATTGGCGGAACAAGGGAGAGGCTTTTGCCCTGCAGTGGGCGTAGTGAGGCTGGTGATGATGATGGTGATGATGATTATTGGATAAATTCGCCCAGTACTCGACCAATCCCCTCCGTTGGGCATGAGCCATGTCCGGAGGAAAACAACGACAACAACAAGTCGTTTTAGGAGAATGCATAAGGGACCCTTTGAGTTTATCTTTCTATGCTTCAATATTTGCTGTCTTAAAGCCATAACTTCGCCGCTAGTCATGCTGCTAAGATTCTTACATCACCGTAAAAAAAATGGAATGCCGAAATCATTATGAAACTGAAACCGGTGCCGCCGCCGCGAGGCACACGAGACGCTCGAGCCACGGGACATATAATTGCAGCTGTAACCGATATTACCACTTAAAAATTAATAATCCAGACTGTATCATCCGCCCGACTCTTGGCCGATCTCCCCGAGTGGGTAGGTGCCAATCAGACAAGGAGCATCATCATCATCATCATAAACCGGCCTTGCCGATCATTTCCATTTTTCGAATCGCTGCTGATGGACGTGCGACGCAAGCCTTCCTGCTGACAACGGTTTCTGGTCACTTGCTCCCAGCATAGTACCTTCTTCCAGACCCGCTACTTCCACACAGTTCTACCTCTCGACTCGCTGTGTCCTGTACTACGCAGCACAATGGGTGAGCCAATGTTCAGTATATTCAAGGTGCAGCTGTGACGTCACCTGACGGTGTCAGAATGGCTGACTGGGCGTTCAGCATAGCTTGAAGTGTAAGGCGCGACGACGACAACGTGCAGAGGGCGCTTCGTGTGTGTGTGCGGTTAGAGTTTTTCCTCTTGTCGTCCTTGTGCCTTGCATTTGAAAATATGCAGATGTTGTCGCTATTGCAAGGCCGTTCTCACGAATTTTAGTGGAAGATACCTCATCAGTGGGGCTAATTTCAATGCGCCCATTTTTACATCAAGCTACAAAGAAAACCAGTAGCCGTTCTTTTATGGACAACACTCGCATTTGAAGCCGTAGTCGAGGGTGATGTTAATTTTATTAGCCTATTAACTGCGCTAATACACGCGGCCAAAAGACAATGAAAGACAGGACGCACGCAGACTTAACTGATCGTTTAATAGTTGTAAAAGGCCACAACTTTTGTCCGTGTTTACTAGCGCAGTTAATAGACCTTCAACACGATTGTGAACCAACCAGCCAGACTTGGCGCTCTACTTCGAAGATGATATATCAAGGACGAAATTTATAGGAATGTCGATGTGATACCGCCAGAAAGGCTATGTCTTTGCGCATTACTGAAATCAATTTGGCGCTAACGTACGCTGAGCTTCTTCATTTGGAGCAGATAGGACATCGATCATTAAAAGTTAAATTCTCTGCAATTGAACGTATATCTGTTGTCGTAACGCACCAGTAGTCGTGTGATGCATGTGGTATTTTTTCTTATACATAGGCGATGGTTTGCTGCGAAACCGACTGCGAAAGCCGTCGGCGTTCTTCAGCGTAATTCGTTGATTAGGTACATTACGTGTCATGTACAGGTCGGTCCTCTGTTAGAGGGAACACGCGAGCGCATGGCTCAGGCTCAAGCTGCGCGCAGCGCCATGTGCAGCAAGCGGCGGAAACCAAGCGCAAACGCAAATTGACGCGGAGGCAGCACATGACCCTCGTAGTATGCTACTGAAACACCCCTTCCATTGCTCACCTGTGGTCACCATAGTTTCTTACAATTAGCGAGAAGAAATTCCGGCGCTGCGATCGTTAAGCCGCTATGGGAATGATGAGTAGTTCACGGAGTTGCCTAATTTCGTTCCTGCTGCTTCGAACGCACCTGTGGCTTTGCTTTTTGTTGCGTTTTGGCATTTGTTTCGCATAAAAGAATGTGTCGTTGTGAACTTCGTTAGCCGATTTGAATTGATGAGTCTTCAAAGGTTAAAGGACGCCTGACACCGAAAGTCGTTTGCGACTTTTTTACAGTAATTTGTACCTTTGCGTCTGGTAGTGCCGAAATTGAATCGTAAATGCTCTAACGCTTCGTTCAGAATGATGCTGCTTCATTTCGAAACACCCGCCTTAATACCATAAGAAACTATTCGCTATGCCCACGAACTATAGGTGGCGCGCTGTACGATTCAATATGGCGCCCGATGGAGGGTCAATCCGTTTGTTAGCATAGTAACAGATACGACGTGCGGACGTACGGCCCGTGCCATTTTCACCGCATGAAGTCATGAGCTGCACTGAAATGGATATGAGACCGAAATGCTTTCTCAAACCATGGAAGCTCGCCACCTAATTATTTGCCATGGTGTGAAAGGTTATATTTCAGCTCCGTTACTGTGCATAAGCGATGCTTTGCGAAATCATGTGCGTGCTGCAGAAAACTTCATGAACTAGAATTGACGTATTACCTGAACGGCACTCCGAGATATACTGTGTACCGAGCCTGCCTGACGGATTTGCCGCAGTGGTAGGCTGCTAGCGAGTAGCGTCGTCGCCGCTGCACGGGACCGAATGTTTAACGTCGCGATGGTTTGCAAACATACGCCGTCGTCATTACTTGCGCATTCAGGAACGCAGAGCTGCTTCTTCAACGGAACACAAGCATTTTACATCCTATTTAGTAGCGCTTGTGTCACAGCCATGCACCGACTCAAGCCGTGCGCAATTCACTGCACTCGGATGCCGCAGGTTCGATCAGCACGATCGAAACATCAATATGGAAAAGAACACGCACGTATGCTTTTCGCAACGACGAATTCTTCGACGTTGCGAAAATGCGTCGGACAACTACGCCGATCGAAAGGTACCGGTGAAGTACAGGAGCAGTGAGCCGATAGGCGTGAATTGTGGCCGTGACTGCACGCATAAGCGTGCGCAGGGTTCCCCTTCAGGGGGGGGGGGGAGGTTCTTTGCAGCACCCCGCTCCCCTATTAAGTCAATGTATAGGGCCGACATTGCGCCCCCCACTCTTAGCGAAGTTGGGGGGTGGCCGCCCCCCTCTGCCCCCCTCGTGCGCACGCCTATGACTGCACGTTTCATCGCTCTAACTATTTTGCTTCCCTGTTCGAGCTCGAGCGTTTTGGCGGCATGCGGCGCTCGATAATATCCACAATAATTGTGCTACGTGCAATGTACAAGAAAAACTATGTTTTTATTTTTATCTCGCTGAAGGATACTATGTATTAAATACATTAAAAGTGACTTACGAGCGTGAAAAAACATTAGCGCGCGAGGTGACGTGAAGTGCAACTCGCTCCTCGTTAGTTAGCAGCTGATCGTTCATCGTCACTGTCACTCTGCGCTTTCACAGCCTTTTCCGTCCAGTGAAAAATCGTCGTCGTCAAGGTGGTTCCTCTTAACATCATTGCTGAAAGCAATCTGGAGAATTTCCTCCGCCGAACGACTTCGATTAGTCCGCGTCACAACATTATCTGGGCGCGCAGAACTTTTCGCTCTCACACCGGTCAACAAACAAATCGCTTGCAGAGTGCTGCCATCTATCAACAAACGTACAAAAACAAGCGACGCAGCGCTGGCCAATTAGAGATTACTCGGTTATATATCGCTAGCTCGCGCGACTTCCCGCCTACGATGTTATAAATTCATGCACTACAAGAGCACTGACGAATGCTATATGCAAGTAAAACATGGTGAATTTCAACTGAGAAGGTCAGACGACAGCGTTTAACTAACCTACGTGGCTACACAAAACCTCGCGAAGCTGATATGTGTACGATGTGGGTCATCGTTGAACGCGCGAGTAGGCACGTATTTTCACGAAAACTTCGCGTCTCGCAAGAACGAATCAGATTTATCGTGTCACGGAGGGCCCGGTTTGTTCACTGAAGCAGGAAGTATGATCAGTAGACGACAGAAGTATGCAAACTCGTAGTGTTTGTTTCCTGCGAACACAGCCGAACAAGTGAGCGACTGCGTAGGGCTGTCATGGTGTCGTCTACTGATCGTCCATGAGAGGATGCTCCTACATCTATTGATCATCCATGAGAGGACCTGATCATCCATGAGAAGACCTCTCATGGATGATCGTCTACTGATCATTCATGAGAGGACCCGCTCCTACGGTCCGACAGGACCTGATAATCCATGAGAAGACCTTTCATGGATGATCGTCTACTGATCATTCATGAGAGGACCCGCTCCTACGGTCCTGTCGGACCGTAGGAGCGGGTCCTGTCGGCGAGCGCGCGCTGCAGCAGCTTTGCGGGCCCTCCTAGGGTGGTTGTGGTTCGAAGAAAAAAAAGGCGCCTAATTTCTGCAGCCCGGTCGGGAGCACGGCGCAGAGCGCTCCTAGGGTTCCCCGATGCGCGCGCCCCCTTGGAGGGTGGAGCCATTCTTTGACGGGGCCAATGCCGCCTTCCGATTGGCGGCCGCCATTGGGCTCCCCCCGCCTCGTCGCGGCTGTTTGAGTGAGACAGGTGCGCGGCGTTTTCTCGAACAAAATGCCCGGGTGTTGCGTGCCACAGTGCACAAACCACTCGCGAAATGGCGTTCAGATAAAAGCGACTCCTGTGGCTGGTAAAGATCAAGCGCGACAAGTGGCAACCCACGGACCGTTCGTGTTTGTGCAGGCTAAGTTATGCCATTTCAGCATTTGGAGAGTTATAACTCGCCGCGCTTACGCTGGCCTTCTCGCTCGACGTAACTCCCCGCACGTACACGTTGCCGAAAGAATACTTTCGGGGCACTCACTGTTTCGGGCCACTCATTGTAGGTTCAGAAACGACGCCTTGGCGTTTCTCAGCTGGTTCCCGGACGCGTATTGCCGAGCGGTGACGGTGTATGTGCGTGTGTGTGTTTGCGTGTATGTGTGTGTACATGTGTGTTTGTACGCATGATTGTGCGTGCGTGTGTACGCCTGCGTGTCCGTGTGTGCACGCACGCGCGTGTGTGCGCGCATGAGTGTGCGTACGTGTGTGCGCGTGCCCGTGTGGGTGTACGTGTGTGCGCATGCATGTCGGTGAGTGTGTATGCGTGCGTGTACGTGTGTGTGCTTGCGTGCATGCGTGTGCGTGTGTGGGTGTACTTATGTGTGCGCGTGTTTGTGTGTGCATGCGTGTCTGTACGTGTGCGTGTGTGTATATGTATGCGTGTACGTGTGAGTGCGAGCCTGTGTGTGTGTGCGTATGTGCGCATGCGTGTGTGCATATCTGCGTGCCTGTGTGTGTTTGTACGTGCGTGCGTGCGTGTGTATACGTATACGTGTGTGTGTGCGCACGCGTGTGTGTGTGCGCGCTGTAATGTGCGTTACGTGAGTGTTTGTGCGTGTGCGCATGTACGCATGATTGAGCGTGCATGTGTGTGTGTGCGTGCGAGCATGTGCGCATGCGTGTGTGTACGCGTGCGTTTCTACGCTTGTGCGTGCATGTGCGTGTTTACGCGTGTTGTGTGCGTGGGCGCGTGTGTGCATGATTTAATGCCATAAATTTCATGATTTAATACCATAAAAGCCGTATGTGGAGCCCCAAATAGTATGATATGTATTCAACAATTTTTTGCCCATCTGCTATCTACAGTAAGGTAAAAGAGATGAAAACAAAATTCTGAATATTGTGCGTTGCAGAATGCGGTCCGTAAATGGGGTAGCTGATGAGTAATTCGAAAACATGATCTGAAAATATGGTGTGCAATCACAGTTTTTCTCTTTTCTCGTGACATCACGCGATTTTTTTTTCTGTTTTCGACCGGCAGGCAAACTGTTTTTACACTTTTGTGGAAGGCACAAAACACACAGACAGAATGAAAGGCCATGGGACTTGGGTGCGTGTGTTTCGCATCTTTAACCAATATAAAATGTTACCGACTAGCCCAAGAAGATGCTAACTGAAGGTGTTAACGTGGCTGGCGTGGACGTATACGTGGACGGTAGTTTTCTACTGCGAGCAACTCCAGCTGCTAATGTCGCTTTAAACATTAAGATGAGAGAATAGAAATCTGAGATCCTTCACACTCCCGATGCGAAAACTTTGTATTTTTGTCATGTTGTTTGAGCACCACTCGTTTTGACACAACGAACTGTGCATGCAGCCGCGCGACGCCCGTTGGCTGCCTATCGTGGCTATAGGTGGCCTGCAGAGAGGGCATCGAAATGGCGGACGCCGTAGCAGACGACGCTGTTGTCGCCACCCTCCACGGCGGCGGAGGGGAGCGCGCGCATCAAGGAACCCTAAGCCCTCCGCTATAACAGCGCCATCTATCATCTTTAATCATCAACGTACACGAAAAACCACTAACGCCATCTAGTGATATTATTTCCAAGTACATATACACGCAACGCCATCTAGTCAGCAATTCTTAAAACTAACTAGCGCTGGTTACATACATACTACAACTACAACTACTACTACAGAGGAGGGAACGACCCACACCCTGAGGAGCTTCACCCCTAGAAGCATTCGTGGCGTAAGTAGCCAAAACCACCTTGACAGCAGCTCGACAACAGAGCGAGAGGGGTGACCAACAATAGTCCTCGCCGGATGCCAGTCGGGGTATTGTGCGCGCCCCGAAAGTGTTCTCTGACGGCGACAATACTTGCTTGACCTCTGCAACGTCACGAGGGGAGAGTCTGTCTACGTCAAACCACAGAAAATGTCGATTGGACCTGAATACTCAGATGAGCACTCACCTTTACTTTAAAGCAAAATTAAAACATCTTATAGGCAACGCTCGTCCCTAATAATCGGTCAGAAGTGCCCCCGAATGCAGGAGCCTCAACCAACGCAAGCATTTCGAGTTTCGAAATTGGGTGTCAGGAGTCCTTTAAGGTGGTGAAGTGGAACTTCTGAACATTTCCTGAACTTCGACTTGCGACAAAGCGACTTCAGGCCACATGGAGCCAAGCGGAGCCGAAAGTACGAAGCTTAGACAAATCCGTGCACTAAACATCATTTCCGTGATGGCTGAGCACCATGCGTTGCAGCCTCCGTAGACACTAGCGCCAGAGTTCCCCTCTAGTAAATATTCTAGGAAACTCTGTGGTGTCCGCGCTGTCGCGGCCCTTCCATGCAGTCGCCGCTCCAGAGCCATGCAATTGCGAGGTGGCAACGCGCTGGCGCGCGAGCGATTTGAACGGTGAACGGTGCAAAAATTTTGAGCGACGCATACCCATTTCCGAACATGACTACCAATACATGGATTAAACTATTTGTGTAGGCTTTTGAGAAAAAATATAAAGCAGACGAAGGACATTCGCGCTGATGGCGTTGTTGCGCTCAGAGTTTCCGTTAATTTGCCACAGACCATGTTCTTCAGGGGAAGAGCGCAGAAAATTTGACTGAACACAAGACGAACCAGGGACAAAAGCGATGTCGTCCTTGCTTCGTCTTGCGTTGCGTCAAATGTTTGACGCTGTTTCTTCCCTTGTTGCAACCATGAACCAACTAAGCCAGCAGGTCTGAAACCTAGCAAACCTTATCCTTCGGTGCAGGGATTCCAAAACTTTTCGCACGCATCTTAACGAGCAATTGCTCGACAGGGCCGCGACAGCGGCACCGCGCGCGAGCTATGGAAGGGGCGTTTCAGCAGCATACGACGCGGGGCATGTGCCGCCCTGCATCGTTTTGTGCATGCACTTATTATTCGCCGCTTCATGTATATGGTGCGCCGTGGAGCGCGACCCACGCGCTGACGTGTTCCCTCTAACAGCGTAACAACCAATGCACGTTACAGAACATTACCTACGCGTCTTCCTTGTAGAGCTACTTCTTTTATAGCGAAAACTGGTATGAGCTCACAATAAGGGCCCTTTTTGGCACCGTAGTAGTCCGCCGCCGCCACCGTTGTCCGTAACCGCTATCGCGCCAAATGAGAAAAAAGAAAATGAAACAAAACATGTCCGGGGTTGAGTGCGATTCAAAGCCGGCTCCCCTACGTGGCAGCCCAGTAGTCTACCACAGAGCCACACCAGTGATTCGAAATGTGTTGCAGACAGACCCTACGCAGGCTTCCTGTCGGGAAAAGAATCTCGTTAACATGTGCAATATAGTGTTTAAGAAAAGTACAATAAGAACCAGGCGTCACACAATGCGAATTGCGCAACGAGTGGGTCGTTAATTGCTTCTAACCCATTTCAAAAGACTCAGCAATAATTGTCATCAGCCACAGCATCAAAGTGCACATAATGCCTTATAGATATGTAGCGGGTACCACGCTTCTCCGAAGATCGTATATTGACGTAGCGGGTGTTTCCCTACCTCACAGAAACTATAACGATTTATGGTGTTGGGGGGTACTATGCAAGTTTACTTGCATAGTACCCACGCTCATGGCACGCTCATGGCACTCTCGTGGCCGTTTCGCTAACTTGATATACACACCTACACACCTGTAACGCATTACGTGCACTTTGTTGATGCTGTGGCTGACGAAGATGAAGAATTAATGCCATTTTGTAATGGGTTGGAGCATTGAACGACCCACTCCTTACGGAATTCGCAATGGGTGACATCTGGTTGATACTTTGCTGTTCTAAAACGCGTTTATTTATTTTTATTTACTAATATATCATACCCTCATGGTCAACAGACATTACAGAGGGGAGTGGTAAGGCACTAAATACAATACTGTAAGTACAAAGAGGCAATACAATGCAATAATAGTTAATGGTAGGCACAGTATATCATGACTGTACAGCAGAAGTATACACAATAAAAAAACAAGGTTACTAAATATACAATAATAGCTTTAACAAGGCAACATACAATAGGTAATTGTGCAATGGATTATTTATACGAGTATGGCAAGAAAGATGCAAAATATAACAGGGTTTACGAAAAATTGGTTAACAAAGTCACAAATCTGTCATGATCTGCAATAGTTACTAGTGATGCGGGAAGGCAATTCCAATCATTTGATGTCCGCGGTATCTATGACTGTCGGAATGATTCAGTATTAGACGACGGAATGCCAACCTTGTGAGCATGATCGAAACGGTGCGAGCCATAATGAGAAGGAAGTATTAGCAAATCACCTAGGTGGCAATGATGATAGAGTTTGTGAAAAAGTGTTAAATGGAGCATTCTACGACGAGAAGCAAGTGTAGGTAATTTAAGATTAGTTTTCATTAGTGTGATGCTCGCGTTTCGGTCGTAGTTAGAAAGTGTAAAGCGGACAGAGTTATTTTGTACTATTTCTAATGAAAGCACCAAATTATTATGATATGGATCCCAAATCGATGCAGCATATTCCAGTTTAGTACGAATGACTGTTTTATACAGCATTAGTTTGACAGATGAAGGTGATTTTGCGAAGTTACGGCGAAGATATCCGAGCATGCGATTAGCGTTACAAACAACGTAGCTGATATGAGGATTCCATGATATGAGTAACATTACACATGTTAACGCGATTCCTTACCCGGCATGAAGCCTGCATAAGGTCAGTTTGCAACGCAGTTTCGAGCACCGGAGTTGCTCAGTAGTGGAGTGCAGGGCTGCCACGCAGAGGGCCGGGGGTACGAATCCCATTCTCTCCTAGGTCTTTTTTAAATGCGAAGAATTTCTTAGAGAACTTCGGTGACTTTGAGCGTATCTATCTATCTATATGTCTAGCCGCCTACGACTTTGTGCTCTCCTGGCCGTATCGTTAATGGGATTGATACAAAAACTGGTATGGCATAACATGACTGTATGACGAACATGAATGACTGGTCATATCAAGAAAATCATCAATAACTTGTCATGAAAAGTGTGATTTACACGCCATGGCCATAGTGCTCCTGAGGCCATTTTCTTAACTTGATATATCGAAAAATTGGTACGATGAGACATTTCTGCATGACCAACATAAATAACAGGTGGTAACATGGAAATCATGACTTGCATGTCATGTACATCATGATTTACATGCCACGCTCATGGCGCGCTGACGGCCGCTTCGTTAACTTGATATGCACGAAATGTGGTATTGAAAGACGTTACTGTATGACGAGCTTAAATGACAAGTGGTAATATGGAAATCATGACATGTCATGTGCCACATGACTTGCATGCCACGCTCATGGCACTCTCGTGGCCGTTTCGCTGGCTTGATATACAACAAATTTGGTATTGAGTGACGTGATTGTATGACGAGCATAAATGACAAGTGGTGATATGGAAATCCTGACACGTCATGTGCCACATGACTTGCATGCCACGCTCATGACACTCTCGTGGCCGTTTCGCTAATTTGATTTACACGAAATTTGATATAGAGTGATATGATAGTATGACGAGCATAAATGACAAGTGGTAATGTGGAAATCATGACGTGGCATGTGCAACATGACTAGCATGCGACGCTCATGACTCTCTCGTGGCCGTTTCGCTAGCTTGATATACACCAAATTTGGTATTGCGTGACGTGACTGTATGACGAACATAAATAACATGTGGTGATATGGAAATCAAGACATGTCATGTGCAACATGACTTCCATGCCACGCTCATGGTATTCTCCTGGCCGTTTCGCTAGCTTGATATACACCAAATTTGGTAATGCGTGATGTGACTGAATGACGAACATAAATAATAAGTGGTAATAGGGAATTCATGACATGTCATGTGCAACATGAGTTGCATGCCACGCTCATGGCGCGCTCACGGCTGTTTCGCCAGCTTCATATACACCAAGATGGGTGTTGCGTGACGTGACTGTATAACGAACATAAATCACAGGTCCTAAGATGTAAATCATGAAATGCGTATTATGTACAGCATGATTTGCTCCTTGCTGGTTGCTTCGCATTACACCGACTCAAGTGCGTGGGATCTGCCGGTTTTTATTTATTAACGCGATAGCCTTAAAGAGCCAGTTTCGCAGAAATTCCGGCGTCGGCGTCGGTTTCGGTGTCGTTGGTTGTGAGCGAAAAGTCATCATCTTGTCCGTGACCGATAAATCGAGAAAGATGCAACTAAAATAATGGAAATTTCCGGGTCCGGGTGGGGATCGAACCCAGGCCGTCTACGTGGAAGCAGGTGTTCTACCACGCAGCCATGCCTCTGCTTGGAAATACAGTGAAAATAACTTCCTCTGCTTGAAAATGCAGTGAAAATAACTTTCATGCTTCGCAAACGCAAGCGTCCTTTATATAGGCGTCGCAATGTAACCTTTAATACCCCAGTAATATTGCGTGGTACAAGCTTGCGTTGCCATCGGGCGTCAGAACATGACTATCATAACGATTTCGTAGTCTGAAGCCGGCCGCCCATTACAAAAGGCACACACCTTAGTGCACGTATTCCCTTAACACCTGCGTAGTGGGTGCATACGCACTCGGGACAGCATATCGCTATCGCGTTCAACACTTTAAGGCGAAGCTCAAGGGTCCCCCAATTTTTTAGTTTTTTTCTTACTTCGTGCGATACTGTTACGCACCCCGGCGGCGGCGGCGTTAGACAACTACGGCGTAAAAACGGCTCTTGTTCTGATCTCATAACAGCTTTCGCTGTAAAAAGAAGCGTAAACGCAAGTTAGAGAATCAATATACCAAGCGTCCACTGGCTGCTTAGCACTTTGATGTGTCAGCTGGAGATGCAAAACGAGCTAGAAAAAAAAAACGCATGCTTCAGCTCGGTCGAACGGACATTGTGCCGCTTCAAACGAGGTCCCAAGCTACAATCATGGTGAATTTCACACGTATTTTATGTGTCTTGATCACATGGACATTCGGTTCAAATCTTTGAAGCCATTTTTCTGAAAATATGTTGTGTTGCATTCTATAGTTACGTGAACAGTGATATCTTTATTTCTAATAAGTATTCTCACATAACACTACGCGCTATTTCTTTAAAACTGGAACTGTGCATTCAGTTGTAAAGATTGAAAAGAGCCGGTAACTCTTTAGACTGTCGCCAATCGCGTGCAATACAAGCCTGTCGAATAACAGATTAATCAGTCTTTTTATGATAACGCTACTACGTACCTGCCAAGTCGCCTTTGAAGCAACGCTACCATTTGCGAGGTATGACTGCTGGCGCAGTATTTTTACGAAGTTAACTTATCACTTTTATTGCGATAGCAATTATATGGACACTCTGGGCTGGTTTTCGCCGTCAGCGTTGGCGTCGGCGTCGCCGTCATGTCCCGTATATGTATCTATGTATTTGTAAAAGCCACGAAAAAAATAATTCAGAAAAATGTTTTCGACGCGTGGCATCGAACGAGAGACATCTCGCTCTGCAGGGGACGCTAACCGCTGAGCCACGAAAGCTCACTTTTTTTTTTTTGCTTTATTGCCTGTTCTTAGACATGCACATCAAAGCGCACATCTTTCAACGTTCAAACGGCGAGCTATTTATACACAGCGAGTTTTCAGCCTGTTTTCAGCTTTAGCAGCGAGATGGCGCGAAGGGCGCGCTCGGCGGGCCTTTAGCTCGGCGCCCCGCTTGTCGCGACGCCCGCGCTCATGCGTTCATCTCCCTCGCGCGCTTTGCCCCGTGGGGGGTAGACGCGCGCGCTTATCTCGCGGTGGGGGAAAATTGGGCTTTCGCCGGAACAATTTGCGTTGTAGTTACCGAGCGCACGAAGGTCACTTCGCTAGCGGCAGTGCCCGTTTGCGAAAAGAACACACTTTTGAAACACAGCGAAATAACCACTGTCACACTTGTTAGTTCGCGCTCGTCTCTACCTGTGAATACGCTTCGTGCGTCGTTTTTGTTTCAGCAGCACGCTAAGTGTCGAGCTGTGGACGTTGACAGTTCGCTCTCGTCCTGTGCGTGTTGTTTTCGTGCGTCATGTGTGCGTGAGGAGCCCGCCCCACGTTTAGACATGCTTGCCATTCATCGCTTGACATTCCAATTTGTTGCTGTCACATTCATTGCTTCGCCTTGAGGCGAAACTGTGGTTTTTTTTAACAATGTCATCATTTCAAATAATAAAATTAGTTAATCCCTGCAGGCCAAAACCACATACTGCAACTGTAAATTTTTTTCCAAGGTGGTGACGTACCTTAATGTCGCATCATGGCTCCAAATTCCGCACGTGTGCTTGCTTCTTGCTTAATGTTATTGTTTACGCTCCAAACCAAGTACAATTGAAGCTCGGTTTCAGTGGTCTTTGTTTCCTTATTAGTGATTTCACCCTGCTCGCGTGCCCTTCTTTTTTCCCTTCATGTTCTCAGTCACGACAAGAACAGTCATTAATATAAGATTCTTGCTGGTTTTTTCTCGCTCCCGAAAGAACTGAGAGAGCTTAAGCCAGGATTCAGATACATGGGACTGTTTCACCATTTCTTTTCTAGGAGAACTTCGAAGTTTAAAGTTATTGTTAACGAGGTGGGGATACATAAAATGGAGGCCTTTTACAAACTAAGGTCCCAAAGTCCGAATACTGAGGGGGACCCACGATGAAGAAAGCTTGTAAAAACAATTAAAGACAAATGGCAAAACAGGTTAGTATCAATTAAACACTGTTATACATCAAAAAACACAAAAATAGAGCAATTAAGCTGTAAAAATAGTAATAAATACAACATCCAATACAATGCACACTCTACATCAAAATTCAGTTAAAGAAAAATTGAATGACTTATAAAGATAGAAGTTCCGATTTGAAAGTTTTTTGAATGTGTGCAGGTTAAATAGAGACTTTAGTTTCGATGGAAGAGAGTTCCATAATGAAGTGGCAGTAAATCACAATCATTTTATGCCGTAGTTAGTGCAAACCCGAGGTACTAATAAACTACATTGCGATCCGAAACGCATTTGGTCAGTGTTTTTAGTAAGTCACAGCTGAGAAGATCGAAAGGCATTCGACAGTTTATTATTTTAAAAGAAGAAACAAGTACAATGAAATCTCGAGAACTTACTAATACATAGAATATATTTCCCAAGTAGGTAATGAAATAGCGTTAGAACGGCGGGAACTGAAAGTGATGATATATACGGCTTGCTTGGTTCTGTATGCGTTGCACTGATGAAATGTACGAATGATATCTGTTCGCCCAGGTAGTTATGCCATAGTTAAAGTGACTATGAATAAATGAGAAGTAGAGCGATAGTAATGCATTAGTGGAGAAATATGGTCTAGCTTCAATTAGCGCCCGAATACTAAAAGCAGTCTTTTTCTTCATGTTTGTAATATTTAAATTAAAATAAAGAGTTACATCTAAACGTACTCCGAGGAAAGAAACAGAATCACAAGCGTTCATAGTATTACGACCCATCGTTAGCGCAGCAGGAATTAATAAAAGTTTTCGAGAAGATCTAAAAATAAAAATCATCAACTGTGTTTTACAGGGGTTTATAGTTAGGTCATTGTTGTCACGCCTAACTACATCGTTGAGTACAGAGTTTAATTTTGATATTAGACATGGAACCGTCTTGGCCTTTCATGATATTGTGATGTCGTCAGCAGACAACATGCAATGTCCAAAACATATAACATCTGGGAGATCATTTATATAAATAATAAATAGGAGAGACCAAGAATGGACCCCTGCAGAACACCTTGATTAGTAATCTTAGTATTATAGTAAGGGCCACCAAAAGACGACTTTAACTCTAAAAAAAGTCTAAAGCCGGCGCCGTAATACCATAAGAGGTTAACTTGCTGAATAGAATGGAGTGATTGAGCGTGTCGAATGCTTTAGTTAGGTCCAAAAAAATGAACCCGAGAAGGTACCACTATCAATGGAATGTCTGATGAAGTTAGTCAAAGAGAGCATAGTGAGGCTGGTGGAGCTTCCATCACGAAAACCGAATTGTGATGGCTTATAACATTAAATTAGGTAATATAAGGATTAGGATATTTTACAAAAAGGTGTTCAATTAGTTTTCTTAATGTTGGGAGAATAGATATAAGCCTGTAATTTTTAATAGAATCGTTATCACTTATCTTAAAAACTGGTATGACCTTTGCATGCTTTAATGAGTCAGGGAAGGAACCTTCAGAAAAACGAGATTAATTATATGGGTTAAGGGCAGAGAAATCAAACCATCAACCATCTTCAATTGACGTGCACAAATGTTATCCAGACAGTTGTCAAACTGCGCCTGGGAGCGGCGCGAAAATGTGACCATCTGCCGTCTCCTCTCGTGAGGTGGCGCTGCCGCCTCGATCGGCCCGGTTGGCTACGGAAGCTTCGCAAGGCAGCAGCGCGCCGCCGACCGAAAGTGGCTTCTCTTTATCTCATTCGCTTTCGTTGCGATGCTCTCCTTAGCACCAAGCATGGCCTCCGAGATGGCTGGCGCGCGGCGGGTTTTTCTCCGGCCGTCCCAATCGCACGCAGAGAGCGTATTTCCCGAGGTGGGCGTGGCCCGCTCTTTTCTCCGCACCGCGGCGCACTTACTTGGGATCGGAAAAGCTGCCGCGCTGTTGGCTCAGCTTGCATGTGGCGAGGAAAAAAATGGTTTTGCGCTTTTATTAACCTCGCGCTGATTTGGAAATGTCTGGTCAAGGTGTACGAGAGGCCAAGTCAATGCTGGGGCCTATCGATTCTCAGATGGGCTTTTTTTTTGCTGTAGATTTGCGCCGCCTTTATTAGAGCACTTAGAAAAGCGATGCCTCTGCAAGAGATCCGCATGTACTAGAAACTTACTATACTTCGAAATTTTGCGGGCTGTATAGTATGGGGGGCGCTAGCGAAGGAGACAAAAAAAAGAACGATGATGAGGCTGGGCGTGATGAGGCTGGGCGTGATAACGCCCGGGGCTCCCGCTCGCCCTGCCGCTAAAGACCGATCACTCGTTGCCGGGCCTTCGTAGATTGAAAACTGTCGCTCTAATTTACGCCTTTTCTTAGGCGGGATAGGCTGCATGTAGCGTGGGTATTCGCTAAAAACGCAAGGCACAGCATCTGGCTTGAGGCGTCGCCACTTAATTGTGGAGCTAGAGAAATCAGAATCGACAAAGTGCAGTCTGCAGACTAAACTGGTGTTGAAATTTTCATTGGGAACGAAATTCTTTCTTGATATAGCCTTCAGCCATGCCTGCCGATACGTCTCATTTCCCGGAAATTCATGAAAACTGATCCCAAGCTTCTTTTTGCTATTTGACTTGCAGAAGGGTACGCAGCAGTATGCCATATTCCTGAAATTAAAGAGAAGACACAGGAGCTCACAGCATTTTCTCTAACGAAAAAAAAAAAAAAGACAGCACTGACAGAGTTTCAGTTATATAGCCGTAAGTAGTCTGCAACTTCAATTAATAAATCACTGCTATTGAATCAAACATTCATTTCCACGCCAAAATTTTGTCTTCTTTACGCAGAACGCCAGCGTCACAAGCACGCAAGATAAAAAACCGCGCAAACGCCGCAGCATGAGCGCGTTAAGGTCGAGCGCACGCTGGAGGGGAATGCTAACTGAGCCGACCAAACTCGGCACTCGGCATCAGCAATCGTCATGCTCACCCCTCGCGATGTCGCCGGCGCCATCAAGTCTGGCGCGAAAGCCGCGCTCGCATAGCGCGCACAATGCTTCGCACTCGCCCACGAGGCTTCCCCAGTTTCCCTTTCCAACTACCTCCCGTCGCGCCGCAGGAGACAGGGAGGAGGTTGCAGGCGGTCGCCACACGTCTAGACCGTGGTCTAGACTGAAAGTCGCCGGTTCTGCGACGACCACGGACTGGTTACAGGCGCGTTTTGTTCATTTATGATCGATTGATTGATTTGGATGCAGTCGAGAGCACAGTAAATGAACACGATACTGATTTTGCCACTGTGCTACCAAAACGTAAGCAAAATCCGGATGACGAAAAAAGGAGGCGATGACAACTCAGGCACTTTCACTGTGAACGACGTGTGGAGTAAATGTAGGTCGGCTAATCGAAGCCTTCAACAATATTCCAGCAAAAATACTTATCATCTGATTTCAGTGACATCACCACGACACTCAGTTATCTAAAGCGTAACCGTGCTTCGGTTGACCAACTCATAAACATCCGTACGCGATCAAATAGTAAAACGGTGCGTCACGATAGGAGGGCAATATGATTCAACGACGAAAATTAGCCCAGTTTTCACCCATACACGTCTCCAGAAAGGAAGAATGCTAGAACGCCCCTGTATATTTCTCAAATCAAGGTATGTCTCGGCGCGATCGCGCCGAGACAAAACGGACCGCAATGAAAAAAAAAAAAACGTAACACTACCACAGACGAATTGATACCTCCTTACAACAATTTATATCAGGAAAATAACGCAGTTGCCGTGCTTTTCTCCGTAAATTGGACCAAAATAAATGCATTAACAGAAAAAAAAATACTTCAGTGCATCCAGAAGATCCTGGCGGCAATGCTTGCTCGTACGCAGAAAAAAAAAATGGCCGCGTATCTGCGTGCTTCGCTGCAAATGTCATCGAAAGACGATAGTCTTCTGCCGGTCTCATCCGCGGCCACCTGTGATGCTGTTCTCGACCATTTCCGTCCTGGCATGACCAAGCGTCTTCTCGCCGCAAGCGCGGTGTTTTTGGCACCGTGTAAAAAGCTGAGAAGGCGCGCAGAGCGACCACGAAAAGAGATTCTCTTGTTTGCAGCGACGAGGGCAGACTGCGCCAGCTATTGCGCGTCGGATGAAACACGCGGCACTTCGCGCGACCTCGGAGATAGACGACGGCTCTTCGCTTTTGCAAGGCAGCCCGCATTTTCAGCGAAGCCTAAGAAACACTAGGGTCTTCAGAATTAAGTATCTATGTATTTTCTATAAAAGAACACACCACTTAATACTTCCGTATTGTTGTTGCGCCTCAGATATGCGTAATATTTGCTTTTTGATCGACAATGTTGACAAGTATGCACAAAAACGACTGATCAAGTTGGCTGGGCGTTCAGAAAGCAGTCAAACTTTGGCCAGCCGCTGAATCGTGCGACGTGCCGACAAACAGGGAAACAGACAGGCAGACCAAAATTTCTCCGTTTAGGTATCCCAAGAAAGACTATCGTCTTTAAAAAATGCGCACGCTGTAATGCCGCGCGCTCTGATTTCTGCCGCGGTCTCCACTGCCGCCGGAATCTCAAGTGAGTGCGCCATCTCGCGGTAGCCGGGCGCGCGACGCGATGTAGGTTTTTTGCTGCGGAGCGCGGCGATTGGGACGGCCGGAGAGAAACCCGCCGCGCGCCCGCCATCTCAGAGGCCATGCACCATGTATTCAAGGAATAACCTTTTACTCTGTGCACTCTAAAAAACACCTAATGGGTGAATGAATAGGACACAGGGGCTTTTCGTGCAAGGTGTATTGTTTCATGTACGCGTATAACGGGCCGGCTACTTAAAAATACAAAAGTGCGTTTGGCAATGTGGTCCGCGAAGAATTTACTTAGCGTCTTACATTCTGGGCAGGTGGTATTTAAGCTCATGGCAGTACATGTCTTACGTCTCCACGTCTCGCCGTCTTTTGTGACAACCGTTTACGACTCGATTTCTGGATACAGGTTGGCAGGGATACCTTGGCACGGTTTCATTTGGTCAATGTAGCTGAGCAGACGGAAAGTCACGAAGTGAAGTCATTTGGACGGGCGCATTTGTAGCATAGATGGTTGACGGTACAAGTAGGCCGTTCGCACTAACAGTTAGCTTAAGTGCACTTGATATTGTCACGGCCTTTTCAATGCAAGGAATAGCATTTTCCAGTACAAGTTTGAGCAGAACTACCATATCACCAACTGCTTCCGCCGACCATGCTTGCCCTCTTTCGCTTGCTCTAGCGATGGTCGAAAGCTCGTCGAAAAGCGATGCAGGGCTTTCGATGGCAACCATGTCTTTTGCGGAGCACACTCGTTCACCAGGCCCGTGGCATGATGCGAGCTTGGCGTCCGGGCCATGAGGCGTCGCTACCGTCGAAACGATTACAGCGAACCTGGTAGCGGCGGTACTTGAGGTCCCCATTAAGCCTAATAAAAATAAAATAACGTGGCCCCAGTGGTACGTAATAGTAAACAAAAATGTGTTTCTGAACTAAACTATAACCAGCTACAATTATTCCAAGGTGCAGTTCTGAAGCGAAGTTTTGTGAGCGTGACTTGCACGTGACGCGGCTACGTTGGGTACCGCCGCCGTCACGCACGCATGCGCAGCGTACCAGAAACGTGCAAGCGCGCGGTATTAGAAACGCGAACTCCATCGCAGCAGCCAGGAGCAGCGTTTGCGCACGTTTATTGCTGCGCGAAGTGGTGCGACTCGTCAGGAAAAAAAAGGTGGCGAACACTTCTTCAACATCCCTGCCGACCACAGGTATGCATTCACTATTTTATATAATTGCCTGAGGAGGCGACCTTCTATTTTGATTGTCGTTGACCGTTACGATTTGAAACGGGTGGATATGAACAGTGGATTTCTTTCGGTGGCGTTCGCTGCAGCGGCTTTCCTTTTGAGAAATAGTTTTGATAATGAGTTAAAATTAGTGGGTGGGCGGGCTGCAGTTTCAGGCCCGACGCGGCGTCAGCTCTCAAAAAGGGGGGGCTGTTGACTAGTTTCTGTTGCTTACGTTGGTATATGCGTGCCTCGCGACCCGTCGTTATTTTACGAATCTTGATGAAAGCTAACCACACGAGGTTTGCGTGCCTTCACGGCCTGTTTGTTACGTGTTGCTTTAACTTATGCGCGCTAGCAACAGTGCTCACTGCAGCTGGCTTTTTTTTAAGTGTAGGTGCTTTAATTCTTGCAAATATATTACGTTCGTGAATTGATAAGTGCCGTTCGCCTCCGCGATAACTTGCAAAGTTATCGCGGAGGCGCAAATAGCTTAGCTTGGGGCTCTGCCCCCAGAGTCGAATGCGCACCGTGTTGCACAAGCAAGAATCGCCGCGTTCCTCATGTGTGTCTGTTTACATACCGACCGCCTGCTCGGAGTTTTGTCGCCGTAAATTGCCCTCCTCGCTCCTTCCCTTCGACGCTCCTTGCCGCGCTGCTCGACGGAAGGCCCTGTACCAAACGTGATACCCATCTGCCCTTCTGTTGCTCGCTCTCGGGACGCTCCCGGAAACACTTTCGCCTATCTCTCTGATACTCCCGCGTGGTGCTCTCAACGGGCGAAGGCGGGGCCAAGGTCGGTTTTGGTTGTTCGTGATAACGTGAACAAAAGTTAACGACAGATGATTTGGCTCGCTTACCAGCGCAAAGCAATGACTGCACCTGAGCAACACGTTTTCAGGAGACTGAGATTATGGGCAGGAGCCAGGATCAGCATATGACATATAAATTAAGAAAGGTGTATACTGTGCTAGTGATGCATCCGTTAAACTGTTTTAATATATAATTTTTTTGCCAAGTGACAGTCCTGCTAGACTGATGAGTGGATCTGTTAAGTTCTGCGCATGTCACAATTGTCTATATATTGCTATGTGTTGCTGTGATTGAACGAAAAGTGAAAGTTTACTGCCCACGCTGTCGTTCTTTTCACTGCCCTCTTTTTTTTTTTTTTTGTTAGTGGTGCTGAAAACACTGAGTAGTATTTCTCTGGCAGTCGCTCCACAAATCTGTTGTTCAGTATTCACACGTGCAATGCGAAGCGAGTTTAGCAAATTACCTGCTTACAAGCCTCTTATACCGTATTTATTCATTTTTTAATAGCTCCTTGGCCTAGCACACCCACAGAAGTGCCCACACCAGCGTCACCGGTTTCACCAAGTAATGGTAAGTGCAAAAGAAACAAAGAAAAGAAGAGAAAATTGTTGCGAATTACACATCCTGGATCTATAAAGTATGGACCAGTACTAGTGTTTCTGATATAGACACCTGGATAGCGCTAGGCCTGTGTAATATTGTCACAACATATAATGTGGACGAAACCGTGCATATGGTATGAGACCTGTCAGCATGATTTTGTTCACACAATAAATTATTTTTTAAAAGTAAGGTGGGTGCATTTGGCCGTGCAAAGTCTACACTGGACGTGGGGCTCTCTGAATCGGTGTGGCGTGTGTAGCTAAGCTGGATAGGCCAGCAGAGTGTGGTGCACTTGGGGTGCATTCATGTGGTTGTGGCTTATGTAGCCTGAATGACTTTTTGTGAGACGTGAACTATACAAAATCCTCTACGTTATAAATGATATTGCCTCTGTTCAGCATTTCAAGAAATTTTGCAAGAGATTTTTGCAATAATTTGTCATATTTCTTTGGTCATGAACATTCCTTAGATGGTAAAATGCTTGGAATTTTAGGAATGAATTACGATTTCAGCCCCTATCACAGGATGTACAGTCGAGCGCGATTTGAACGTCATCGTGCCAACATCGACAAAAAACTCGCACAGCACCACAGCCCAGAATCCTCTTTTGAGAAGAGGGGGGGGTATCAAGCAAGCTTACCTCACTCGTCCTTGAGCTAACGTCACTCCCATCCGAGGAAGGCGCATTCTTATTCTTTTTTTTTCGATTCAGGGAACACACAGTAAAGGCATTCAGCGCAGAGTGCCTTTTCGGCATCACCAGGCACAGGATGCTCCAAAACTGAATTTTAGTTATCATCCGTGAAGATAACAACCAACTAAATCAATGCTTGATCGCAACGAATGGAAAGCTCAAAACAGAGAGAAAGGGCGACGATTCGACGTGAAGATGGCTGTTGTCGCACGGAACAGCACACGAGGGAGAAAACAACGTGAAGTCTAGGTTTTCAGTGTTCCGAAACAGGCCGCCAAGGTTCTGGGACGCTGTGCCGCTCGACGCTCTCGCAATAACCTACAAATCGTGCTCGACTGTAGATCGCTACAAATGTAAATGGAAAATAGCATGGCACTGCATGATGGTGAATCAGTAGCCCTGTGATTGCGCCCTATTGGCTTACCTGTGTGATATTTTTTGTCTTTCTATGAGACTGATAAAAGCCTATTCCTTTGAATTCTTCCTTTTTTCAGATGAGCATGGTCCAAGGTGCCTCCACTATTTCAAGCAGGAGAGCAGCGCTGAGCATGCACAAGGAACGCCGAAAAGCGGGCAGAGGAAACTCAGCTCTGTGGACACCCCCTGTACAAAAATGAAGCTGAAAACCTTTCACGCACGGAGTGGAAAGTACCGTAAGGCATTGGGTCGGATAAAGAAACTGCATGAGGCGAGGCGAATAATGCAGCGGGAGGCCTGAGACAAACTTGAGCTGGATTTCCTAAAACATCTGTTTGAACTGCTTAAAGCACAAATCAGGCTTGGTACGTTTACGAAATTAAAAAAAAAAGACATCGGTCAACATAAATGAAACAATTCACTTTAAATTTGTTCTTTAATTCTCCGAAGTCCTATAGCTTTCTAAAAAAATGCTTCACTTGCCACATGTGCGAACACTCAAGCGCTGGCTGGCAGACATCCCAATGACACCTGGTATCATGCCAGGTGTCAAGGATGCAATAGAATCAATCATAAAAGGTTGGCTATTCCAAGACAACGCATGCTGTGTTTTATTCGATGAAATAGCCCTGAAGAGGAATTTGACGTGGGATCAATCAAAAGCTATTGCGAAAAAATGTAACACTGATCAGGCCTTTAACACACCAACTGAACGTCTAAAAATAAGATTGGCAAAGAAGCTCAAAGAGCAACATATACCTTTGCTGACATGAGAGGGAAGTGTGCCACACAAGTATTCAATGAATCTGTCTCTGTGGCACTCCTCACTATCGTGGCCATTCAGGAGCTTCCTGTTTATGCTGAAATTACAGCTCAGTTCACAGAAAGAATGCATAAGCTTTTTGACAGCCTGAATAATTAGACTTCTGAAAAAAGCAGGACAACAAGTTGCGTTATACATTGACTGTTGAGTCGGAACAGCGTGCCTTAGTTGAGCCGTGCATCAGTTTGGTTGCCCAATATATTCTGCCGTGCAAAGCTACACTGGCACCTTACATTCATGAACAGAAGCACACAACAAAGAAAGTCAAGGCACAGTGCGCCTGCCAGAAGAGCGGTAAATTAGCTGCTTAAATTTATCCTGTGCCTTTCAAGAACACGATTCTGTAGAATTGGATTTCTCGTGCAGCCTTCTGCACACATTTCCTATACTGACACGTGTTGCACTGTTTCTTTATGTATGCATGCACTATTTTTATGTAGACATCTTTATTTGTTTATGTATATATATATATTTATACATATGTATTGATAAATCAGCTATGGTTACATGCATAATGCATCCACTACTTTTGCATTGTATAAGTTTGCCTGATGAACTTTGTACTTTCTGGAAGCCTTGAGTGCCCCTATTATTGTGAGTATTATAATGACCAGAGGTGCTGGATTG